>JAOWBB010013663.1:0-56235 GCA_028565995.1 Ricinus marginatus
GGGGGAGGGGGAAATCCTGCCGACGGAATTTCCGCCGGAAGCGGTCGAGAATTTCCGCGTTCAAATCGAAATCGCGGGATTGGCTCCTGCGGCATCGAGCGGAGCAGCGGAAAAGCGCCCGGGACTTTTCCTTTTGATGTCGCGGCGGCCTCCGGGAAAATCTGATTTTCGGATGATAACAATGCGGCATTCCTTACGCGTAGCTGTCTTTTACGGTCGAAGTTTCGGGTGCCGAATAAAGGAAAGGCCGCCTTCACCCCGCCGGGCGAAAGCGGGCGAAAATTGCAAAAGTTTTGCGAAAATTTTCAGCGTAACCTCCAATCCGCGCCATTTACCTATTTCCAATAGCGGGGTGGTGGGAAGGGCGGAAAAAAAGATTTCGATGCTGAGTTAACTTAAACAGTTTTGATACTTAAGTTTCTCTTTTTTCACTCCCTTTGAAAGGAAAGCGGAGCGAGAGGAAGGCGCGGAAAGCGTTGAAGTTTTAAATGTTTTCAGTCTGAGAACTTCCGCAATGCGTCAATCACAGTAAAGGGACTCGGTTAAGCACACTTTTGTGAACTCTTATTCAGACAGATTAGCTCTTCTTCCCTCCCCGGCAGCTCCGCTCTGCCCTCGGATGTGACGGTCTCGGAGCTTTTTACCGGCTCCTTTGTTCATCCGGAGATAAAAGCTTCCCCGTTCGGGGGTGCGAGCGACGAATCCGATTCCGTTCGCCCCGGAACAATTATCGAAGAGAGAAGCGGGTCGTAAAAATGCAATTGAGGCGGCGCCGCGGATGTCTTCTTAACCGTCGCCGGGGGAGGAATATCCCCGGAAAAGGTTACTTTGAAACGTAAATGGGATCCGAAGATTAATTCCGGGTGCCGGGACCGCTGCTCCGGTCGCGGGCAAAATTATTTTTCGTTCTTTCGAACGTGGCCGCGCAAATGATTCGGTCCACCCGACCGCTTTGCCCGAAATGTGGCCCGCATCCCGCGATTCGCGTTGACAGCGACGTTTCAAACGAAAAACGTGCATGTAGATGCAAAACAAATATTAATTGCAAGATGTTCGTGCGCCTTACGTTATTTGCCGGCGTCGCTGAAATTGATAATGTGTAAATGGAGGCGCGTTAGATGACGCTTTTGACAGGGTGTTGCTTATTTGATGGTTTTGTTTGTATGCGAATAACAGGCGGGTTTAAAAATCCGAAATTTTTGTTGCCGAAGTGCTCGTTTATTTGTCGGTAAATACGCGCGGATATGGGCTGGTGAATAAAGACGAAGTTCCGGTTGCGGGGCGTTCGTCATTTCAGAAAGATACGACTCTGGCATGTTAAAATTCACCGATGGCGATCACCATATATATATATATATATAAGTATTAAATGTGAAATCCCCGCGATTCATCCCGAGCTTCGTTCCCGTTCCCGTTCCCGTTCCCCACGGTAATGTTGCAAATTTTTCCCTCCAAAATGTCATTTTGAAGTCTCAGACAGAGCATTTCCGCCCATCATCCAACTTCCTTAGCTGGATCAGAAGCGATTTTTATGAAAGCTTTTTCTCCATAATGCTTCCCTCGCACAAAAACTCCGTTCGCTCTTTCTTCGTTCTCGTCGTTTCCACGTTCGGTCCCCTAACGAAAATTATTTCCCTCGCATCCCGCCGCTGCAAACCGAACTTCCCCGCGAGCTCCCGTCAGCGTGGCGGGATCCCGAAAAGCCTTCCCTTTTCCGCAGGGGAACTTCCACCTTTTTTTGCGAAGAGTCACTAATTGCGAGAGTTCCCTCGTCGCGTGCACGTCTTCGTGATAGCGCGCACTCCCTCCCCTGCTGGCGGAACGTTTTTCGCCCTCGCAGCGATCGAATTCGCTGCCCAGGGGCCCTCCCGCCCGGAAAGGAGAAGTGGCGGAAGACGATGGGGGATACTCGCAAATTTCAACGTGCACGCGGACCGCCTGCGCTGCGCAGCGGTCCCGCGAATGCGATCCCCCTAATCCAACGGGATGATTTGACGATTCCGGAATTCCGCGATGTCAAAATGGTTCGCTTTTCGCGCCGGTCGAGGTATCGATGGTCGCACGCCGTTAATGCGTGATTGGCGACCGCATCCCAAGACCGAGAATGGGGCAAGCGGGGGACTTGGCGGGCAAAACGTGCGCTTCCCGGGTCGAGATCGGTGCGCGCAACTCGTACCTGGGCATAATAACGATGATGACGGTGATGCGTCCAAAGTTTCTTACGGGGCGGAAAATGGTATGAAAAAAAGTTGCGGTAAAGCGGATAATATATCGTTCTTTATGAGGGGCATTAACGAAAGGATATGCGATTAGCTTTTATGGCTGTAATATTAAAGATTTTTGTTGTATCCCGAAGGAAATGTATGTTATTAATCGATTTTTAAAATCTAACTTCTGGGGGGAAGATTAACGAGCCATCGGTGAAGCAGAGGAGCTCAAATTACTTAATAAACAAGGAGATGAGCCCGCAGAAAATGACTATCCACACGCATCTTGGCCATTTATCCGAATGGGGCTCTTCTCGGGGTTTTTAACCTGGAATGGCGCAATTGGAACCGATTGGAATTTAATAATTTTATGCTTGTAAAGTATTAACTATATTAATTAGCCCTTGCTACGGTTAATAATTAAAGACTGGATGATGGCGAACCTGATTATTATTAGGTTTTGGGGTGCCATTTGGTGCCTTAAACGAGATGGCAGCGCTGGAGGAAATGAAATTTGAGCTTTCGAGAGTTGTTTTTGCCTGAATTGGGTACGAAAGTCGACTGGCAAAAGACCACGTTTGGGTGGCACGTTGTTCGGTTTGTGTTCGTAAAAATTTTTTTTGAGCGGATTTTTCCGGGATCGGAGCTGGAGGACAGGGAAGATTGCGACGGGTCGGTTTTTCGAATGCCATCTCGAAAATATATTAAAATCCGAGAACCTGAATCGATTTTCAAGCACGATTATTTGCTTAGCGGCTGGGGGGCGGAACGGGGAGGGGGAGTACCGGGGCGGAAGAGTCAACAAACCTGAGAGCACAAGTTCAATAAAAAACGAAAGTAAACTTTCTTAACGTTTATGAAATTTCTTTCGTACACAGAATGCCGACCGAGAAATGCCTTGCATCATCCGCGGGTGTCGCTGCTCCGCGGGAAAAGTCTCTCGAGGGGCTGCGGGCTAGGGGGAGGGGGTTGGGCTGACCCGGAGAATTTCCGAGTCGGAAGCCGTCGAGGTGTGTGAAGCGGACGAGGCGGGCCGAGCTTTTTCCGCCGCCGGGGGAAGTCCCTCGCGTTGCTGCCGCATTCGATTTTGTCCGCTTGTTGTCGCGGGCGCCGAAAAAAAGGGCGGGCGAACGACGGCGTCGCAAAAGTGAATTCATCCGACGTCCCGTCGGGAAAATTCACCGCGGGAATTGACCGGGGATAAATTCGGGGGACGCAGACGGGGGCCGCACTTTTGGAAAAAAAAACAAAAATTGGGCCGAACGGCGATCCGGGACGCTTCCCCCGCTGGATTCGCCGACAACCATGATTCGAGGCACGGCAAATGTTGCTGCCTCGCGGTCTTACCGTGGAGCTTGGCTAATAATGTACGAAGAATGGAACATTGCGACAAAGCATTGATAAAAGCGGAACAAAACATTCCCATTTATCTGTCTATCTGAATTCAATTTGTTTAATACCCTTCTCGCAACATATGATACGTATAACTTTCTGATGCATCGCATTGGATTCGATCTTTTATATTTTGAATTTACATAAAAGGAAGCATTGTTGCAAAACAGTTTACACTCCTGTAATGCGTTTAATTTGTATTTTACAGAAATCGGTAATACGGAAGGTTCGATCGAATAAATAAATCGGTCAGGATGTTGCACTGAAGCGAAATTAATAAAAGAAAATTTATGTTGAGAAATAATTATATTATATATTAATTCAGTTTCATAGCAAAAAACAAAGTTCATCATAAATTTTTTTTTCTAAAAAATCCCGAAATTAAGCAGCATCGTCAGATATTTTTTCTTTTTTTCACATAGCCTGGGGATATTTATAGTATTATAATAAAAACGGAAAAAGGCAATATGACTTCAGAAATATGCGTGTACCTTTTTTTTTTTTTTTCTTTTTTTTTTTTTGTCGAAATCGAAACTATTCGGTAAAAAGCGTTTTCATTTCGAAGGGTAGTTTTAAATTTTTGGAAATGACATTGGAATCAGGTACGACGGATTGAAAACCAAAAGACGCCGAATCGGATGCAGACGTCGGCCACGGCGAAACCCATCCGGATTATGTCATCACGGCGTAGGCGACGTTCGTTGATGCCAAAACGTAGGTCAGCCATCTGACACCCTCGCAGGACGCTGCAAAGAGAAAGAGAAAAGTCTTTGAGACGGGGACGTCACCGGTGCCGGTCGATCGCCCGGCGCCCCCGGGGTGCGGGCCCGGGAGAGGAGCCGCGTCCGAACCTTATCCCTCGACCTGGGCGACGCTCCCCGACGCGACTTCCGCGTCCGGCGGCTCGGATCTGGGATCGTCTCACGTTGCCTCGGGCGAGCGACCGAGATTGCTCGGGAGGAAATTCCGGAAGTGAAGGAAACGGGGGCGGGGTGGGGGGGGAAAAGGTCGCTCGCTGCGGAAAAATTCGCTCCGGGTCGGCTCCGGCGCATCCGTCGCGGTCGCCGGAGTCCGCCGCGTCCACCGACCGAAGCGCAAGAGGTTCAGGCACGGGCGGGACGCTCGTCAAAGGGTAATTTCGAAAGTCTCCACGTATTGAATCCGCATTCGAGCCATTTTTCGGGATGGTAAAAAATTTTTTTACTTTTTTTCTTTCCTCTTCGCGCTGCGGTTCAACCATCCGTGCGAATCTTAACGTCTCATCAGCGAACTGATTACGGAAAAGTTAATAATTACATTTCTGGCATTAATCAAAAAGTGTTTCGTACCAAGGGGAGAAGCTCCACGTTGGCTGTTATTGATAAAAAGCCATAAATTTCCCCGGCGAAAGGAAAATTGATTAAGTTTCCTTCACTCGCTGCTTCGGCCTCCTCTGGGAAAGCGACCGTCCATCCACTGCCTTCGGTCGGCTTCTTTTCCGGCAAAAAACCGAACCTCCCAACGCCGGTTTTAATTGCTCGGGGACTCTCCCGGACGGGAAATTTTCGAGAAGCGAGTGCCGACCCTCGGAAAACACCCTTAAACAAAGCTGTACGCTCGACGGCGACGCGGGGGCAGCTGAGGTGGCGACGTTTAAAATTCAGTGCGAAAGTGCTCACGCACGCGCGTGCGATTAACAAGCGTGTTGGATCTCCGGGATCCCGCATCGAACGGCAGGGGCGGTTTTTCCGGACCGGACGCGCCTCCCCCCCCCCGCCCCTCCAAAACCGGTTGCGAGGAACTTCCTGCCCTCGGCCCGGGACAACTCCCGACGTCGTGGCACATCCCCGGGGTCGGTGCGGGGGTCAGTTTTACCCGTCTCCCGAAACCGCTTCTGCGGCCGCAGATCGTCGGCTTCGCCAAGAGCGAATCCCGATGGCTCCGTCGGGGTGAAAAAGCGACGGCGGCCTTCGGGTGCTCCGCTGCAACCCCAAAATCGGCTTCGTTTTCGTCGCTTTCGGTCGGATCGGTTCGGAATCGGCTTTCCCTGACATAACTTACTTATTTACTTATTTTTTTTTCTTTTTCGCGCGGCAAACCGAACAAGTCAAATATTTGATTAAGAATCAAATAAAGTCCACAATTGGTACATAAGTAAGCGATGTTTTGGCGAAGAGGGAAATCTGGTGGGGCCTAAGGGAAGAGCAGAAGAAAAAAAAAAACTTATTTGATTGTTTGTTTCCGTTTCAATAAACCAGTTAATTTATTTGCTTGAATTTCACCTTTCGATGATAATTTTTCCATTTCTTTTCTTCTTTATTTTCAAAACGAGAGAATAAAAACAAAAAAAAAAAACCAAAAATTTTATTTATATTAGATTTTGATATCGAAAAGAGAGAAATCGGTTTTCCCATTAATTGGGGATCGATATCTCGATATTTCGATTTTCCGCTGTCACTTCATGATTTATTTTTCCTTAGCCGAATATTACCACGGCCTTAATTATTAATTTCGCCCGCGATTTTACATGTTTTTTCTCATTTTTAATTAATTCCTCATTTTTCGTTTGTTCGCGACGGCGGCGGGGAAAAGGCGTCGCCGGCCTGCGCCTTGAAAATGGGGAATAGGTTATTTTTGCCGTCTCCGCGCATGCAGGAAGTCTAAACGTGAATTTCGGCGCGCTTTCCCGAATTATTTATTAAGGAGAGAAAGGAAGATTTCGAGAATCGCGAGACGCTGTTGAGGTTTCCGAGGCCTCCGGATTTAAGTATAGCGGAGCTGCAGCGGCCCGGGAGGGGGTGGGAGGGGGGGTGCGCGCCGATATTTATGGAAGGATCGTCGGAAAATTCGGGATGCTATTTCGCTAATGACGGAGGAGGGCGGCGACGCTCGGGGTTGGGAAACGGGCGGCGGAGTCCCGAAAATTTTCAGCATCTGCCGAAGCCGCTCGGCACCGCCGGATGGAAGAAGTT
Organism: Ricinus marginatus; assembly: GCA_028565995.1. Taxonomy (NCBI): domain Eukaryota; kingdom Metazoa; phylum Arthropoda; class Insecta; order Psocodea; family Ricinidae; genus Ricinus; species Ricinus marginatus. The sequence continues at coordinate 6,551 of JAOWBB010013663.1, forward strand.
CTACTTTCGCGCTGCGGTCCTCTGCAGGATGCCGCACGGGGTGCGACAGCCGAGGAGCCTCCCGGATTTCGGAGAGCTGATTTATCCCGCGGCGTCGGACCCGGAGACGCTTCTTCCTGTTTCCGGCGATTCGCCTTTCCCCCACCCCGAGGCCGATCGTTTCGCCGAGCCTCCGTCGGTTTTTCCGCGCCTTTTCCGCGGCGGACGCGCATTTTCGGTTTCCTTAACCGGTTGCGAATTCCCCCGATGGGAAAATCCTTTTTTTCTTTTTTTGACTCTGCGAATTTTAAAACGTTCCGCCGGGGCGCTTCGATCGCTGGAATCCTCTTTTTGATTTGCACGGCTCCCGGGAGCGGGGAAAATTTCGCTTCGAACGCTCCGAAATCCTCTGCCCCATTTCGCATTTCACTTTCCGCCGAATTCTCACGGATTCCGGTTTGATTTTTCTTTTTTTTTTTTGCCCGCGCCGGAAAAGCGTTTGCTTTTCCCAGCTCGAACTTTCTTCCCCCACACCGAGATCTCCTCTCTTCGTGCGGAGAAGCCACCCCGTCGCCGTCGTCGTAATTAGTACGGAGGAAAGCGAACGGCAAAAATTACGATTATTCCCGCGTCCTTCTCCCTCGGACTTGTTAAAGATTTGCGTCCCCGTTATTATTCCTCGGATTTAACCTTTTTGCCGCGTCAATTTTCCTCGAGTTTACACTTCGTATTCCACCTCGATATTTTGTCGGCGTAAAATTTCCCCGCGCAAACCGCCCCTCACCCGAGGAAGAAAAAAAGAGCGCGAGAAATTACTTCGGTCACCGGGGAATCGCTCCCGGGGGTGGCTTAATGCAGTTCCGGTCCGGGGGGCGGTTCGTCGCTTCGCCGGGGGCCTCTCGTTTGTATTCCAGACGCTTCCGATCTCGCGTGCTGATATCCCGAATGAGGAAAATCGCATTTTTAGCCGGGGTAACGAGAAATCAATGCCCAAATATCGCAATTTCTTGTGAATTAGCTGCGACGGGGGCGGACGCCGGGAAAGGCTCGAAACCTTTTCATCTCGTTAAGCCCGGAGGGGGGATGAAAAAAATATTTTCGATTATTCCCGGTTATAAGGGAGCTGGAAAATGACAAAAAAAAGGGAAAAAAGCCCGGGGGGGCAGTGGGAAAGTGGAAAAATTGGCCCCAGTATACGGACGCAGATGTTTTCAAAACTTTTCTTTATAAATAATGAAACAAGCTTTCGTAATTATGACTATTAATAATTAAAATGCTTTCAGGGGAAATTTTATGATCTTGCTTTTTTGCTATTATTAAACATTCATTTAAAAAAAAAAAAATGTGATACGCCTTTTATTCCTCGCTCCGTAATCTTCGGCTTAAAAAAATATATCGGAAACGACCGTGGATCTTGGAGATCTCGTCCGTCACGGAGGCGAGCCCCGCAGCCGCGAAAGTGGCCCTCGGTCGCACTTCTCGGGGCCCCGGATGTCGCTTCCGCTGCCGGTTCGCATTCGGAAGGGCCAAACCGAAGGCAGGAGCACCCTGGGAATTTGCAAGCCGGTGGAAAGCGATCGCCTGAAACGCTCACCGTCGAAACCGCCTTTCCCCCGCTTTTCCCGGGCAGGCAAGCACTTTGGCGTTCGCCTCACTCGGTTTGCATCCGGGCCGAGGAAATTTTTCCCCCCCGGCGGGGCCGCCCCCGAAGCCTTCCTCCTCGCTTTCGGCTGAATCCGCGAACTTTGCGGAGACGACGCCTTCGTTTTCGGCTCGGCCGTCCCAGAAATCCGCATTTCCCACCTCGGGAAATCCACTTGATTTCGCTGTCTCCTTTGTTCCGGGGCGGCCCTTTCCGTCCCCCGCCCGGTCCCGAACTCGTTACCGAAAAGGCCGGCCAGGGAAAATTTTTCCCTTTTTTTTTTTCCGCCGACCCTTCGAGACGGCAGCGGGAAACTCCTCCGATATTATCGGATCGATATATATATCATTCGATACCGTGCGCCAGAAGTATCCGAATCCCTTGAGCTCATCTGTTTTCTTTCCCCGTAAAGCCAGTCTAACTTGACAGCAGAATAAAAATCCTTGGGGCCTCCCGGTTGAAGCCAAGATAAAACCGGCAAATGCCTGTCATAAATCTTGTAACAGTCTTTCAGGTCAGTATTTGCCGAACCTTTTTCCGAAGTCGGGATTTTTTCACGGTTTTCCAAGTGAGGCACCCGGGAGGGCGGTGGAAAATTTTTAACAATTCAATTGGCAATGCAACCCCCGCGCGGCAAAAATTTCCCCTTCCGCATGCGGGGAGGCGGCGGATCGGGTTCCTCTCCTCCCGGGGAAGCGAAAAAGTAACTTTTTATCTCATCAAGCCGCCGGAACGCAGTTTTCGAGCGCGAAGGCCTCCCAAGCAAATCAAACCCGGCGAAAATCATGCGAGCTACGAGGAGTGCTCTCTGTCTGCCCTGCAGCGGGGCTCAGAGGAGACGCGAAAAAAGGAATCGCCGGAGCGCTAATTAGACCTCGTGCCGGGACGCAGAGGAACGACAGAAATTCGTGAAAATAACTCCATATTTTTAATTTGATTTATCGCTGTCGCGCAGGAATCCGAGTCTTCGCGGGATTGGAGCCCTGGCTCGGGGAGAGCGCGCGGAATACGAAATTTCACGCAGGGCGTCCCGGGAGGGCCTCCCCAAATTGCGAGCCTCGCACGCTTCCAAGACGGGACGCGGTCCCCGTGCGCGGCGAGAGAAATTGATGACGCCGCTGCCACTGCTCGACGTCGAGGCCCAAAAGATTTTTCTCGGTCCTTGCGTCGGACTCGAGCCCGGGAAAACGACAGCGACGAGGGGGAAAAAGGAAAAAGGAGGTCGAGGGGCTTCGACCGGGAAAACGCTTGACGAACGCAGTTTTGCCAACGGCAACCGAAATTTTAATTTTTAAAACGGGCGAACGCTGAATTCCCGCCCGGTCGAATGCTTTCGGTGACCGGCGGAGTAATTCGAAGTGACCTTTTCAGCGTTTTGAATCTTTCTGCTGTATCTGACAAGCAGCGGCCAAATTGGTAACAAATCTTTAAAGCGGAAGGAAACATCCGAGGATTCGCTTCCATCTCTAAATCACCATCCCTAAAGAGCTTAACTGCCGTTCCCGTCGTGAAAATATGGCGCTTTTTTCCTTTTTTTAATAAAATATATATATATATATATATAAGAAAGCTTAATAAAGCTGGTGAAATGACTTCTCTTCCGATCTGAGAATCACATCGTTCGACGGTTAATGGATCCGTCGATTTTTCCAGATATCTCGCCGAGTCTGCCTCGAAGGGCGACTTGCGAACCCGATGCTAGCGGGGGACGTTTGGAAAAGAGAGCACTTGGGGCAACGTGGGGGAAGCGGATTTCGCTTAAAAATATGCGTGAAAATTACAAAAACGGAAAAGAACCGGGGGGAAGTGCGCCACGGATGAGGAGTGACAAAATCAAGCAAAGTGCCAGCAGCAGTGCTCGGTGGTTCGTTCTTAGCGGTCTCATGCAAGAATTTAGCTACCTGAACTCTTAGCGGAATGTTTGGTGGTCGGAGGAGTTGCCTCCTTCCCTTCGGACCCGGGCGGATCTTCTCGGGGTATTTTGGAAGGATCCGATTTCTTTTGATTGCTGATACTGTTGGGACTCACGTTCTTCACCAGAAGCTTTTCTGCAATCATACAAAATGAATCGTTTTTTTCATTCGGCCGCCCGTGCGCGCGAACGGCTTCCTGCCGGGAACGTCCCGGCGGATGGCGCTCGACGAAACCCGAGCGCGCGGGGGATGCCGCCCCGGAAAGCTTCCTCTTCGGAGCCGATGCCGCGACCGCCCCGCGGCGTTCGAACCGCGCGGGAGGCCTCCTCCGACGCCTCTTCCGGCGCCCGCTGCAGGTGAACCGTTCCCCGTTCGATCCTCGCTCGATCCAAGCAGACAATCGGACAGCGCGCCCCGCTTCCGACGCGTTTTGCAACACCCGCCAATTAAGCGCTCGATTTGAATTTCCTTCGTGCCCTCCGCGATGTAGAAAGGTGGCGGCTTCCGAATCCGCGAACAACAGCGGATTATTCGACGTCTTTTCCATTTGCCTGCGACGCGGGCTTAATGAGGGCTTAAAAGTCGAGGGCGGGGACCGTCTTTTAAGGTTTCAAGCCTCGAAATTTGCATGAAAATACTTCTGCCTCGCGGGTGAACCGTTTTCAACCGATTTCGCTTGCAACGCTCGTTCACATCAAAGGTTTTCGCCTTTTTAATTTTTATTTACTTTATTTTATTTTTTTATTGCGTTTGTGCGTACTTTTTTGTCCGGAAAATTGCAAAGTATTTAACGTTCCCGGCGCCGCCTTTCGTCGCCTTTGCCGACTTTAGGCGTTCGCCGGTGTCCCGCGAAGATGCGCGATAAGTGGAAATTCGATAAATTTCGTTATCGATGTGCCCTCGGCGTGCGCGGGACCCAATATCGGTCCCTTGCTCCCGACAGCTTTTCTCAAAGGATTTCTGCTGACGGAGGAAGAGAGCGAACACCCTCCCGAGCGCGCGCAGGCTGAGGCATTGGAGGACCAGAGAGACGCCTTTTTCCTTCCTTCGAATGTAATTAACCTCCGGGAATCCGCAGCATTCATCGGCCATACTTAAAAATGTATTTTTCATTCCCGCGAATGGGATTCGTTTTTAAGGGAGGGAAAAGCAGAGGAAAAAAAAAAGGAAAATTCCCGAATCCAACTACGGCACTCGCATAATCACAGTTTGTTTGTTGTGCTGGAATTGTTTGATTAAAGTTTCCTGCTGCGAGTGCCGGAACCGCAATGCAGCGAAGGCGGCAGGGGCGGGGGGGGGCATTTTCGAGTTTCAAAACCGGGCTTTTGGCGAGAGAAGAGACATCGAGGCCCGGGCGACGACGAAGGTTTCGACTTCGAACCTCATTCAATTAAGGGCCCCGCGTGGAGGGTCCCAATTCCGGATGCAATTGAGGGAAATTAATTTCGATTGATTTGTCTGCCGGGATGCGATCGACTTCGCACGCGCTTCCCCGGGGCCCAACTTTCCCGACTTGCGTTTCACGTCGCTCCCCCGGAAAGTTCGGCAACTTTTGCGATCGCGGCCTCGGCAAATGCTCCAGCGCGTGCCGCGGCACGCATCATCCGCCCGGTTTTCCGCGTCGGGAACCGCGCTTCGGTGTCCGCGATCCGTTTTTTTACGGTTCCCGAACCTTATCGCGAAGTCGCAAAGGGGTTTTCGATCGGAGGCGCGAAACTCACCCTTCCCGGCTCCGACCGCGCCCGGCCGCACGCACGCGCGCCTCGGACTTTCCGCGAGCGCCTCGTGCGCCACCCGAGAACGTGAAGTTTCCGAAAGAGCGTTATTAACGGTAACGATGGTAAAAGAGGAAATACTCGAATGCGTAAAGACACGAATAAAGGGGTTGAAAACAGCGATCGTGAAAAACCGCGTCGCACGGCGTTCCGGGCTATCGAACATTTCATTTATTTATTTATTTCTCTTTTTCCGAAACGAAAAGTTGCCGTTTTTTAACGTTATTTATTGCGCTACATCTGTACATGGTAGTTTTCCGAAGCGAAGCGGCGACATCAAAGTTTTCGAAAATGTTTTTATCGCGACGGGAACGGCGGAATTGCACCGTTTCACGTGGAGGCGTCCGAGAGAGCGGAAAAGCGCGATCGGCGTCCGGCGGATGGACGGAAACCCGGGGGGGGGGGAGGGGCGCGGAGACGCGACAGCGAGGATCTCGGCGCCGTCGGAGAAAGGAACCGCCGAATCGCTTCCGGTGAGAGGTCGACGGCAGGGAGCGAAAGGCCGCGGCGCGGCCGGCACTTGACCCGACCCGACGCGGGCCGTCCCGGATCGTGCCTTTCGGACGGTCCCACGACCGGGAAGCTCGCCGGAAAAGGCGGATCCCGCTTTCCCCGCTAACCCCCCGCCGGGGAAGTTGTTTTCGCGTCCCCGGCGTCGCAGAGGGTGCGACGCCCCGCGAACCGCTCCGCAGGTCGAATCCATTGGACGCGCGGGGTGCGGCAGCTCGAACCACAATTACGGAAATTTCGATCTGATTTAAATTCAAAACAGCGGGGATTAAAACTTTCCTCTTTCTGGTGTAAGAAAATAAAGGAAAGGAAAAAAAAAAAAAGGAAAAAATTAGATTTAAGCCGCATTAATTACCGGAGTAGCAATAAAAATTTTTTTCCCTAATTTTTCGCGTCGAAAAAAAAAAAACCCCAAAGTTTTAAATGAACGTGAATTGTGACGTCAGAAATGAAAAAAATATATGCAAAAGCGGCAAATAAGCCGATGCCCCGCCTTTTGAAATTCGGGAACGAAAGCCGCCAAGTCGGGAAATTCGAAAGGGAAGAAATTAACGAGGAAAAGTTTTCGGAGCGAGTTTGACAAAAATATTTCGCGAATTGCGACGTCGACATTTCATTCCACGCACGCGATCTTTACCTTTCGCAACGCATCCGATTTCGAATTCGGAAGCGACGTCCGCATCTCGACGCGAGAGCGTCGCGGGGAGCGGAGGAGACGCCGCCGGCAATATGGCGGCTCCCCGTCGCCGCCCCGTGCGCGCAGCGAGAGGGGAAAAGGCGCAGTTTCCGGCGGCAATCGCCGATCGCGGACCCTTTCCTTATTTTGCTCGTATTAAAAACCAGCAGCGAACGTTTATCTGCCTTCCGCATTCGGGAAAATTTCGCTGATTCAGCGGAAAAGCAAAAACGATCGGAGGCAGCGCCGATCGCTCCGCGGCTTCCGCGGAAGGTTTCACGGCTGCGGGAGCTTAACGGAAAAACAACCAATTAAAATTTGTGCGCTTAAGAAAGGGAAAGAAAAACCCGGTTCCGTCCCCCGTGGAAGCGAGCTGAGTATTTCCTTCTCGCTGCATACCACGCATGCCGGTGGCGGATCAGAAAAAAATAAAAAAACGTGGTTTTTACCTTGTCTGCTGTTGGTTGTACCGCCCTTGATTTCCTTGGCAGCCGACGGCAAAGAAGGCATGGGTATCTCTGTTACAAAAAAAAAAAAACGGAATTGATATTTATTAAGGATGTAATATGCGCGTGTTGCAACAAAGGAGCTATTTGAGTAATGCAAATAAAATGCAATTCCGCCATGGATATAAAAAATAAAAAAATAAAAATCTGCGCTTTTTTTTTTTTTTTTTTTATTATGTTCGCCTTTAAAAATCCGACGCCCCGTGCGACGTTTCTTCTTGCATTGTGGCATAATTTGCAAGCGTCACATTCGGCGTCGATTTCCACCCCCTTCCGCCCGGGGTATCGCCCCCGAAATTGTCCGAGCATGCGGCAAAGCGACGCTAACGAGCGGGGGACGGAGAGAAGCGCGCCCCTTTGTCCAAATAGCTGCGGGTGCTTCGCGTTCTGCGTGCGCCGAAAGGGTTAATTGGAACTTTTCCACCGTTTCTCTGCCGCTCGTTCGTCGCACGAAGTTAACGTGATTATTCCGGTTTCCCGGCTTCCGGAATTTTCCGTGTCCGGAAAAGCGGGGAAGCCGCCCGGCGGAGTGCCCCCGACGGGCCGCTTTCGGAGGGGAAAGATCAAGTGGAGGCCTCGGGAACCGGGGAAGCGGGCTGCCGCCTTCGGTCGGCCCGCGAATAGGAAATGACCGGAAATAAGGGCGATGCCTTTTCGTGCTTCCCCCCCCGCGGCGGGGGAACCTTCCTTGCGGCCGTTCCGGTCCGCCCCCGAGGAGACGAGGAAAAACTTTTTCTCCTTACCCCCCCCCATCCCCCGAATTCCGTCCGCTCCTCGTTGCGGGTCATGGCGGCGGAAACGGATGTCCCGGATGTATATTTCCGTGAAGGAACAGGCGTTCTTACCCCTAATTTGAGAATTTTTGAAGTGTTCTTCCCAAATGGCAATTTCTTTTTTTCCTCTTCTCCTTTCCCCTTTGACTCATAAATGTTTAAAGATAAAAAATGCTTTTAAGAATGGGAAACAAACAGGGCCGTTACAATATTTTATACGTATTAAGGATTCTTATTCCGTCGTTTTCCACTTCCTCCTTTTTCTTTTTCCTTTTCCTTTTTTTTTTTTTCTTCCGAAGCATTCGAAAATGTTTCCCCTTATCCATCCGGGTAATTCTCGGATTCTAAAAGCGCGGCGCCTTTGTCGGTTAAGGCGTCGAATTTTCAAACTGTTTCATTCGCATCGGTTCGAATAGGAGCGGGAAGTGCTTCAATTGGCACGGTCGGAAACTGAAGGAATCGAAATGCAGATCTCGAGAAAGCGTGGCGAAATTAAATCGATATTCTTTTACTTCAGATATCAGCCGCATTTTAGAAAACACACACACACACACACATTCAAAATAAATGCCTGTATTTGTTTTGTGCGATATGAATCGTTGAAAATATATGTTTCACTGTCTATAAATGATTGGATTGATGTGGAAAGTATAAAATCAAATAAAATACGCTACGTGAACTTAAATGTTTCCCAATCATCGAAAAAATACCCGATTGATTTACAAAAAATTTAGTTCTTCGGATTAAAGTGAGGTTCCTTCCCGTGGATTTTTCCTTTAAAAATTGCTATGTTGTTACGATCGTACATGGTCCAGCAGTAAAAAAAAAAAAAAAAAAAAAAAAAAAAAAAAAAAAAAAAAAAAAAAAAGAAAGAAAGAAAGAAAGAAAGAAAGAAAGAAAGAAAAAAAAAAAAAAAAAATACATATATATAGATGAAACTTGAAAATTTTAAAGTTTATATCTCAAAACCGATTTTCCGTTAAGGTTCACAAAAAAAAGCAACGGAGAACGGTCGGAAACTGAGGCATTAAAATTCGCAGCGCGTGATCCATGAATTTCGGTTCGATTATCCACATTAATATGAATGTTTCAATTCTTTGGAAAAATTTTTGGTTTTTCTAGGAGCGAAATAATTGGAAATTATTTATTTATTAGGATTAACGTGAAAAATATCTGTGGTATTAATTTTTTTTTTCCCCATCTGATGCGGAGAAAAGTCCTTTAATACCTGGATCTAGACATTGCCGACGTGGGATTATCATTAAAGTTTGATTTTTTTTTCGGGTGCTCATGCAACATTGATGCGGATGTGCCGAGAGCGGGGAGGGGGGGGGGTTGCGGGGCGGTCTAATTCAAAACTGCGGATAAAATGCCGGAATTGTTTGCCGGGGGTTGTTTGCCGGGGGCAGGTCCGAGGGAAAGCGAAATTATTCCCCGCTCGGAGTCGGAGGTGCACCGTGCGCCCGGACGTTTTGGAGCGCTGCGCATTCGAATTTGGAAAAAACGAAAAAAGGAGCCGGTCGAAGGCGATTTTTTTTTTCCGCCCCTTTCTTTCCTTTAATTTTCCCACTGCCCCTGCGAGCAGGGTTTTTCGGGTAAAACTTCCCCTACGCGGCCCGGGAAAGCTGACGCCGGGTTTGCAACGGGCGAAAACTCGCCGACGGCCGAGCCGGCAACGAAAGGGAAGTTCGCCGACTTCGCTTCCGGGGGAAGCGGGATGCCGGAGAAAGAAACAATTTAAATGATGGTCTTTATATTTATTTCACGTCAGTCACCTCTCCATTTTGAGCGGGAAGGGTCTTTGCGAGACTCCCGCAGCGGATCATGGAGATTATGGGGCAACTCTCGCGTGGAATGTCAAATAATGGGAGAAATAAGAGAGATTCCTGAAAATTTTCATTTCTTTTCCTTTTTTTTTTCCCCGGGTCAAGACTCCGATTCACTTTGCTGTATGTCACGTATATTTTCGAAAAAGTTGATAAATGCGAGAGTTTGGCCGGGATAAGTTTCGGGAAAAGCCGCATCCGCCGAGGTGGATTGACAATGCTAAAATTTAAAGACACCAAAATTATTTTCCAACTTAAACTTTGTCTTTTCCAAGCCGTGCCCGCGACTGTTTCGAACTCAAAATCGGAATCATCATATAAGACGGATGAAACGCACCTACAAGCCGCAGAGAATATGGCTGGGAAGTATGTGTTACGTGTAAAAAAAGGAAAAAAATATATCCAATCATTTTTCTTTGGAGTTTATTTGAGGGAAATTTCATAAGAGCGATTTAATTTGGGTCGAGTTTTATTGCCGTGGCAGCAGGTAAAAGAAACATTTCCGCACGAGGCGAAGGAGGGAAAGGGCATTTTTTAGTTGTTCGGTGGAGAGATAACTCGCTGGTCATAAGCGCGATACCTGTTTTACACGGTCCGTCAGTTAATTGCGACGTTAAGTGCCGGGGCGAAAAGTTTCGGACCTAAAAGCCGGGGCTGCGATTTCGAGGCGGGCAACGACGCTTGCCAACGTTGCGGACGCAAAAAGGCGACGGTTGGGATGCACTTTTTCGAGAGAGAACATCGAACCGATGGAGGTGGTCGAGGCTTCTCCACGCGCAGCCGTTCTCCCGTTCAGTAAGTCCGGGCGGGCATTCCCCGTGCCGACGATTTAAAATTACCCGTGGACGTCTTGAGCACGAGAGTGCCGAGCTTCATAAAATTTCACAAAGCGAAATCTGCCTCCCTTCCGCGGATAAAATTATTTAAATAAACTTGAACCCGTTTCTCCTCTCTTGGTTACCAAGCAGGGTAATTCAATATTTTAATGCTGAAGGGTTTTGAAGTAATTCAATGCTAAATAATCAACAAGTTCCACGGAAACCCCGGAACCTCGCATGCGAGAGAGCGGGTGGCGAACCTGAAAAAGGCGGAATCCGCGCCGTCGCGCGACTAGACGCCCTGCACCCTTTCCGCCGCCGCGGCGTTTTTCCTTAAAGCCGAGCCCTTCGCCACGGGATGCCGCCCTCCGGGACGGGGAACGGGAAAACTTTACCGGAAGGAATCGAACCGGCGGCGCTCCCGCGAACGGAAGCCGTTTCCCGTCGTCAACTGCGTTTTCCGCAAAAACAGAAACTAACGTCGGAGACGGCGGGAGAAAGGTGAGGCGGCGAAGGGAATTGCCGAGTCAGGAATTTTCATAAGAGGATCCTTGCTCGGAATGGAAAAGCAATTTTTATTATTCTCCGATGTAAACGCTTTATTCATATAAATGGGTATCAAGCAGGATTCGGGGATGACGGAGGAAAAGCGCCGGTGGAGGTGCAGCGGTCCCCGCTGCAAAAAATATGCGGGAGACCCGGGTGAAAATATGTAGAAGCGCTTCCGGTTGGCTGCGGAAAATGTTGGCGCGCCGTCGAATCCGCGAGCTCCGTTTCCGCTTTCGCCTTTTTTGCAAGGCCTTCTCGGACGACCCGTTCGGCCCGCGGGATTTCCTCAGTTTCACATCCGGAATCGACCGCAAAGCAATCGAACGAAAATCGGTCGCGTTCTCGGATCGGTTTGGTTTGCCGCCGCAATCCGCCACCAGTTCGACCGGCGATTTGTCCTCTCTTTTGACTCCGAACCACCTTCGCCGAGACCGGGGATTCGGGATTACATCTCCTACGGGCGGGGAAAAATCATGTGCAGCAATTCGAAACGGCAGAAAGCTGTTGGGTCGAGGCATTTTCCTCTCTTTGTTGTATTTTTTTTTATTTCGGCATCGGATGCCTCTTTGCCTTGCTTCAAAGTGCTTTTATTTAATTCTCCCATTGATTTAGCGCCAGATAATTTTTTCCTAAGGGTAATCTAATATATAAACGAGCGACTTTAAAGGGCGATAGATAGAAAAGCGGGAAATGAGGATCCGAAGAACGGCAGCAGAGGAATTGGGGGGGGGAGTCAACTTCGCTGCTGATAAACGATGAATAATGAAGATTGCCGAACAAACCGTGAAGATGTAGATGCTCTTATTTTTCACTCGCTGGGGTAAAACGGGACGGGCCTTTGTAGCCGGAAGGGAGAGACAAAGGGACAGGAAGGCGGGAAGCGATGCCAACGGGAAGTAAAAGGGAGAACGCGAGGTTCGAAAAGAAGGAAAGAAAAGTTTACCCAAAATTCGTTTCCCGCTCACGGTTTAGGATCGTTTTGCCGGAAAGGCGTTGCACGTTAAGGGAAGAAAATTATTTTGCTCCGCACAAAATTTCTGCGTGAACTCCCGTCACCGCGGGCGAACCCGGCGGTCGGAGACCCCAGCAGCGGAGGGCACACGTGGCAGAAGACCGAGGGTTCGAATATTGGCAGTGGATCGGGGAGCGTAAAAGAGATGAACGGAAGAGATAGGGCCCCGGAAAAGGTTCCGGAGGAAAATTTTTCATTAACCTCCATAAGAAGCAAAAACATTTCTCGTTCGGGGGACTCGGCGGGAGAGGGAAGCGATATTTACGAGATGTTCGGAGATAAAAAGGATTATTGAGGGGCACTGACAATGCAGCTTTATCGGGGAATTTGAATATTTTCCCAGCGTCCTCCCGTGCGCCGGAGCATCCGCCGGAACGCAGGCAAAAAGCTAAAGGTGACGCGGCTTCGGCAACCTTTTTCCCTTTCGCCCCTTCCATTTTGAAAAACTAATTTATGCAGCAATACAAGCTTATCTACCGTGCAATTCGCGCTGTGGAAAAAAACAATATCGCGCCCGGAGGCATCGAAATGGACGAAGGGTGATCCGGGGTGGTTGCACACCCTCGGAATCCCGACTTGCATCCCCTTTACGCCCGCAATCTTGGCCATCATTTCGGGAAAGAGCAAAGGGATTTTCATCGAAACGCCAATTCTCATTGGTTTGCGTTCGTTCCCTGTCCGGAGGCCTCGAAAAGGATTTCACGTTTTAATAAAATACTTATTTCTTAATAATTCTCGACCGTTCGCTTCTTCGTTTACCTTCGGGGAGGAAGAAAAGGTTTCCCTGACACGTCGCGCGACATCGCTTCCCGCCCCGACGCACGCGAAGCGCCGGTGTCTGTGTCGATGCCGGAAAATTTACTCCTTCCCCGTCTGCGAACGGGGCCAAACTGCCAACCTTGTAAAAATTTAAGATTAATCACGAAGCGGGAAAAAATGGAGGGGAAAAATTAAAGTGGAGATTCGTGATCGGCAACTTAAGAAAAAAAACGGGGGGAACGTCGGGCTTGGCTCACGGATGCGAGAGGGTAGAAGAGAGAGAGAGAGAGAGAGAGAGAAGGGGCAGGAGCGAAAATTGGAAAAAGACGGAGAATGCGAGGAAACAGTATGAATAACAAACAACTTCCTGCCACCCCTTGCGAAGTCAATCCCCGGGGCTATTCTTCATGTCCCCCCCCCATTTCGCCCTCGAATCCCGGGACAGACCGTGCCGGCTCCCCGAGAAAGATGCTGCCCAGGCCTCTTCCCGGTTTTCCCGTGGTTTTAGCCTCTCCCTCAAAAGCCTCCACCTTTGGTTCGTTCCTTCGTATTGCGGCGTTGCCATCAACGGAAAACGTTCCCCGACTTCGTTCTTGGCAGCAGAATAAGCTAAAGCACGAGATTTGAGCTGCGAGTTAAATAATTGCTCGGGGTTTTGTGCAATTGTTAAAAAAACAAATATAAATACGTTCCAAGTGGGATTAATAGAAATAATTTTGGAATAAATAGAAATGCATAAAACCAATTAAAATCGCTAATTGGTTAATTAATATTACATTGCGATTGATGTTTATCAATTTGTGAATGATGAAATCGAACGTCCTTAATTTTTCAACGTAAAATTTTTATAACAATTACAATAATAAAATATCATTATATATATATATATATATATATAAATAAAAAAAAATTTTAGAGCATTAATATACATGGGGATTAACTGAGTAAAATTATGAATTAAAATATTAATATTTATTTAATAATATAGTGACGAAATTTATTTTACATTAACTGTAATTTATATCTGATACATTATATATAAATATACTGAAGGGAATTTTAAAAGCAATTACATTTAACGTGTAGTTTCGGTCTTACTTCCTTTAATTCAGTTTTGTATTTTATAAATTAAATCAACGAATGCTATGGATTTTACAATTGTTATATGCGTGCTATTTATTTGGTCAAAAAATATCGTTTTAGAAAGATTAAATAATGGTTGTGCAAATCGTGTTAAAACAACTTGAAGGTAAGATTATTACTTTAATTAAATTTTTCATATATTATTATTATTCCGCGATATCTTGCAGCGCAAGAATTTTGCTTTTATTCATAATTTTATGGCGAGAAATTAAGGAACGTCGATTCCAACGCGAAAAAATTCCGGGAGCAACGCAGGTTTCAGTTTTCAGACGAAATTCGTCCCGGGGGAGGAGACGCCACCTTCCTGTGACACTTTTCTCCCCAACCCTTGCGCGTCCGTGACGCGGGTGACACTTCCTCGCAATTTCCCGGTCGATGCCAATCGCCGGCTTATGAAAAACGACGTCCCTTCCCCCGGAAGTAACCGTTTTAAATCAAGTGACACGTCCCGGGGGAATTCCCCACGGGTCCCCGGCGGGAAATACTCACCGTACAGCCTAATGGATCCCTCCGTCTCCCCGAGGGAGTTCTTCGATATGCATCTGTAGTTCCCGAAGTCTTTGTTGTGGAGATTCTTGATGGTGAGCCTCATGTGGGCTCTGTAGCTGTTCTCCGAGATGTCCGTCAGGTACTTTTTTGTCGGAAGGAGCATTATGTTGTCGAACACCCAGTAGCTGATCGACCTCGGATACGCCTCCGTGTGGCAGTCGATGGTCACGTCCGTTCCTGCCGGCGCCCCGACCAACTGATTCGGCACCCAGATCATCGGGGAAACTGGAAAGGAACGAGGCAGAATAAAGTTCCGCTTCCTGTCGGCCATCGGAGCGACGGAAGTAATTTTCTCCCGATCGGCGGAGCGGTCGAGAGTCGGTTTCGCGCCTTCCTCACTGCGCCGCGGCAGACCGTGCGACCGTCGGAATATCGATCCGCCATTTACGTTCTCGATTAACCTCTCCGACCGCGTTAATCGGATTTCGGGGGTGGAAAATTGTCGCCGGGATCGGGGCCTGCTTTCGGCGCTGCGACGGTCGCGAAAGGTTGCGACGCACAAAATATTTTTATTGTTTTACTCCGCATTAATTTCCGGTCGCCTTTCTCCGTCCGAACGCCTCCTCGTTTAATTTCCTACGCATCGCGGACTTAATAATGTAACGCGAACGCCTGGACCTCTCCGGGCGGATGGGCCGCCGGATCCGTCTTTTTGTGCGCTTGCTGACGACCGAAAGCTACATTAATTGCACCAAATTTTCCCGCGAACGCGAGAGCAATTTTCTGATTTGACGGGCGTGGGACCAGGGCGGAATCCGCTGGCAAATGACGCGGTCGCATTTAAAAGTTCGCGGGGAGGGATCTCGGAGCCGAAAATTCGAAAATTTGCGACCTTTCCCTCCTTCCGGTGCCGCATAATGTCGAAGCGGCACCGGTTTTTGCTGCCGGTTGGGATTTTCCCGAAAGGGCAGCGCACTGAAATTTTAGACCTGAGGTTAGGTTTTTGTTGGTGGCTGATAATCGCTCGGGTCGAGAGTTTGCCTTTTATATTTTTACTGCCGGCAGCGAAGCCCCAGAGTCGCAGGTTGCTCCCGCCGAGGTGCGCACGTTCGACGGAAACGGAAGCGTGGCGCGGGTGCATCCGCGAAATCGTCTGCCCGGGTCGGGGGCCGCGGAGGATCGGGGTTCGGGAGGCGATTCCGGGGGCGCCGCCGGAAGCTTCGTCACTTTCGGTTGAGGACATTCGAGAGGGCTTCGAAGATAAAAACGGTCGGAAGGACGGCGGTGGCAATGCGTCAAAGTCTCGCATTTTCGGAATCATCAGTCAGTAACCGAGGCGGGAGCGGTTTTAACGGAGGTTGCGATTCGTGCCCCGGTCAGCAGTGAAACAACCCCAGCAGAACGTGCTTTGGTCTTTAATCCAATCATTGCCCGACTAATGGGACAGTTTGTATTCCATCCTTCGCCCCGACGGTAGATAAATGACGGACCGAGCCCGAAGCTCTTTTATTTTATACTTTCCTTCCCGCTTTTCTCCCTCGAGCGAATATTTATATCGATTCCTTCTCCTTCAGGATTTACATCCCGATTTTCATTTTTTATAATTTCTCTTTCACATTCATTCTCGGAGGCTAAAATATTTATGCTCCGACAGCATTCCCGGCTCGAGGTGGAAGAGCGCAGCATCGAAATAATAAAATCGAATTATAATGCTTTTAGTACGAAGGCTAAATTTAATTCGACAAGTACCGCCAAGAAGTCAAAAATGATTTTTCCGTTACCCATCAAGTCAATAAGGTAAATTTATTGTTCCCGCAAATCGACGTATTACATTTGTCTATTAACGCGAACCGTTCATTTGCATTAAACATAAAATTGTAGTGTTTGGTGCGGTTGCATTTTTATGCGATTGAGCCGTGGCAAAATAATTATTTTAAGAGTCCGCATGCTGTCTCTGCAGAGTGCGAGAGTCTCGAATGCTGTAATTTAGTATGCAAAATTCCGTTTCCAATACAACGAACCGGTTCGGTTTTTGATTGGTTTCAGCCGCTGATATTTGATTTGATGTCGTGCAATACAAGTCGAGGAAACTAAATCAAATGCAAACGTTAACGTCCCGTCCTCTGCAAAAGGTCCCGAGCTGACGGAACGGGTTGGGTTTATGCGAAAGTCTTATCCGCGAGAACTTGTTCGGAGGCTCTTGACCGTTTTCCGTCTTCGGATAATTATCCGCGGGAACTTTCGAATGTTCCCTTAAGAAGGAAATGTTAGACAACTTACATTCTACGTCGACTATTATCCTTTTGCTGACGGAAGGGGGCACGCCGTTCGACGCTATGCACAGGTAGGCTCCCATTTCCAATCGGCTGATCTTCATCAGGCTCAGCGTGTCTCCGTCGAATACGTTAACTGCGAAAAAAGGAAATTCATCTTTGGCAATGGCGCGATGACTCTTCAGGTTTCTGCCTTCGTGCGGTCCGGAGGGTCGCCCGGGCGGGAGCTCAGCTGGGGGAGCATATTTTGGGAGACCGATGATCGCCACCGCGACCTCTCCGAATGATTTTGCTCGGGCTCAGGGTTACGCGTTCCCGGCGGAACGCGAAAGATCGCAAATGGCGCCTCGAGCGAAAAAAAACCGGGCGAACACTGGAAAGAGGATCTTTCCGGCGTGCAGCCGCAACCCGCGGATAACGCCTGCGGGCGGCGCGGAAAATTCCACCTTCGAAGCCGCGGAGATGCAGCGCTTTCGTGCTGTCGGTTGCATCCGACCCGTTGACCTTCCTGGTGTCTCGCCTTCGCTGGGGAGGCTCTCGCCCCGATTGCCTTTTGCGCCTTCTGAAAGTGCGATGCGGACGTAGATCGGCGGCCGCGGGAAAAAATGAAAAGGCTCGGGGGGAAAAGCGTTCAAGAAGCAGGAGGAAGCGAAAGAATCGCCGCCGTTCGCAGCCATCCCCATTTCCACCCCGCCGACCCATCGCCCCATCCACCGGTTATGTTTTATTTGGCAGTTAAATGTATGCGGTTCACCGTTAACTTCCGGAGTTTGTGCTTAATTAAAGTGCACCAAAAGGTTCCGGAAAAAGGCCCGAACGGGACGTGACTCCTGCCCCAACAACTGGTACCACTTTACGGATTAAAGTCGAACAAACCTTTTTTTTTTTTTTCTTCTGCTTCTAATATTTTCTCTTTTTCCTCGCTACCCTCGAAATCCCCAAAGAAAGTCGCAGGAATATTCACGCCGGCAGCCCTTCCCCGGGAAGGGGTCGGGCTCGAGCGCCACTCCGGGCGTCGTCCGCGGTCAATCGAACAAAAGCTGCAAAATTTCGAAGCAAACAGTCATTACCCGCAACTGTTGCAGGGAATTAACCCGGGGCGGTCGAAGGGATTTGATCCCCGCATCGCATCATCTAATAAAAAGCGAAAAATTAATATCCGAAACCGAAGAAGAATCGAAAATCAGGGTCCCGAAACCGCCGACAGCGAAGTTATATGAAAGTGCCGGATTTTATGCAGGACCGGGAGAGGAGATAATCCGGAGTTTCAAAAACGGTCGACGAACGTCATTCGGAAAAGTTTGAAGGGCCGCGATTCGAGAGGAAAACGTTCTGCTGCCACGCGGGATGGGAAGAAATGAAATTCACCAAAAGGCTCAGAAAATATCTGGGACGCAGACGTGGAGGTTCATCCGATAATGAAGATAAGTTACATTTGATCCAACTTAGACAATTAAGTTAATTATCTAAGATCTACCTTTCATAGATGAAAGTCGGTTTTGAAGAGAGCGCGGGGCTCGCGGCTGCGGGCCCTGCAAACCCCCCCCCCCCAAAATACTCCTCCTTCGAATAACCGGTAATTTCTAATAAAAGCCTTCCAGGGAAAGGCGAGAGCCTTTTTTTTGGGGGGAGGGGGCTTGTGAAAACGTGGAAGAAGCCAAAGCCGTGGAACCAGCGGTTCCAAAATGCTTTCCCAGGGGATATCCGGAATTACATTTAGCGGGTCTTAGATTGCATTACTTAGTTCTGAAATGGGAATCATGCCATTGTGAAAATCGGAATCGTTCGGGAAGATGACGAAGGAGCGGAGTAAGTTTTATCCCGGCCCTTCGGGAACCTGCTCCGGAATGCTGTCGGGGCCGATTCCTCAGGCGGCTCCTCCCATCCCTTCTTCCCCGGATGTTAATAAAGGATCGAACTTCGGCAATTATCGGATATCTGGCAATCTTAATGCTTCTTTCCATCTTCATCTAACTTCCATTCGAGGGTAGTCATTAGGAGATTTCGACACTTCCCTCACCCGGAGCGTCCCGGTCGAAGTTTCCGTCGGTTTCCTCCATCTCCGACGCTTTTCGGTCCCGTAATTCAATTCGGGTTTTGACGAGAGCGAAATGCTGTCGGAGCAACGGGCGATCTGCCCGGGAACCGAACCCGATCGTTCGAGGAGCGAAATTTAATACAAATTTCTCGGGTCCGCTCTTTCCCGAGTTCGGGGACGTGCGCTGCGGCGCCGGCATTTGGCGCGAGTTCCTCTCCCGACGCGATTTCTTGCCCGCGTGAGCGGATGGGAAAGCGTGCAGAAAGTCAATCGAAGCCTCAAGCCCTGGAAAACGCATCCGGCAGCGCGGGGAGATTGCCGTCGCGCGAAAGAAGAAATCGGACTGCAGAATTGCCCGAGGAGAGGCAGAGGAAAGGGCCAAATTTTCCGGGATAAAAAAAAAGTTCAGTCATTTTAACTTGCTTAGCTTATTACACACAGGAGACCCGTTTAAGTTGCCTTCCGGAAATACGAAGTAGAGAAAAGTAAGTTTTAAATATTTAATGAAATTATCTGGAAGCCTCGATGGTGAATTATGGCAGGCAGATACGGAGTGGTGGAGAGGGAAGCGTTATAAGTAATGAGGGAAAAAGGCCATTTTTTCAGCAAACTTATTTCACTGCGGGAATTTCCGGAAGCAATCCGACTGGGGAAACCGGAGAAGGTTCGCGGATAATTGCCGGCAAAGTGGGTTAAGGAAGGCGGTGGAGGAAAAAAGAGCAGAGGGGGTGGACCGGCTTTATTAATGCCGGCCACCGCGGGTATCTTGAGATTTTAACGCGGCGAAAGTGATCCGAAATTGAGATTTCTTCCCGATTAGGTGACCGTTCAGCCAGCGACAAAGCGGCTTCGAGTCGGTCTCGCGCATACCTGGCGAAAGAGGGAGATCCAGGGAAAAATTATTTAAATGAGCCTCTTCAGTTTGTTTTGCACGCGTCACCCAAGACCCTGCATCCCCCGCCCTCGTCCCCTTCTCCTTCCACGGCGGAAACATCCCCGGAAACTCGAAAATTTCAAGGCCTTCTTGCACGTGAGCCAACTGCTCCTCGTTCGATTTTCACCCCCCGAGCCGACGCGATTCCTCGATTTTTCCTTGCGGCAACCCCCTCAACGCATTCGGTTCGGGGCCCCCGCACCTACGCCCGTCCTTCCGGCGTCCGGTACACCGCAAACGATTCCTCGGCGAACGGTTCGAGTTCGTTCCACGGAAGGGAAAAAAGAGATTGCACGTTCCGCACAGATTTAACCGTAGTTGATGAGGCAGCGCTTTCCGACGATGAGCCCGTGAAAAAATATTCAATGGAGGATGAAATTGAAGAAGAGGAACCGGAATCGGGTCAGGAGATGCCGACCGTGAAAGGAGCTTTCGTCGAAATAAAACCGTCTCCATTTTTTCCCTCGCAGCTTCGGGCACGGAGGAAATGGCGGAACGAAAAGCCGGGGATTGTCCAAAGGCAAAAGGATCGCGTACGCGGAGGACTCCCCGCGAAGGAATCCGAGCAACAGCCGAAATCTGCCGTACCTTTTAAAGTGATTGATGGTTCTTGTGCGCGGGGAAGATTTATTTACAAAAATTCATAAAAGTTTTACTTAATTATTATCATCTATCAAAGTAATTACGATTGAACGGCACTAAAGTGATGCCGGAGGGAAAGCGCCGTCGGAGGGCTCATCCGTCGACGTGAAAACGGAAGCTTTCTGAAAGCGCTCCGCCTCGCCTCGGCAACGGGGCGAGTTATCTTGAGTGGAAGAGCGGAAGAGAAATATTTTTCGATCGCGGGGGCGAAAGATCCACGCTAAACCGATATTAAACGGGAAAAAAAATATTTCCGAACCTTCGGGAAGGAAAAACTCGGTTGGCGGCGGCTTTGTCCCATTAATTTTCCGCCCGTCCCTTTCCGTTCCACGCACCCAGACTCCGTCCCCGAAAATATTTTTCAAGTTCTCGTACAACAACAAAAAGTAAAATAAATTGAAATAATGCACGAGCAACAGGTTTATTGGGTTTTGATGACAAACGGTGGCCGTGGGAAAAGTCTCGGCGGCGCCGAACCTAAATTTACGGCTTCATCATCGCGGGCGGGGGACGGCCGGGGGGCCGGGGGGCAGGCCGAAGCGAGAAATTCGAGAGAGAAAAAAAAAAGCGGGAACCGATAATTCCGGCGCAAATGCTGGAACCGGAGGAGGATGCGCGAAAGGTTCCGCCCGAAGATCAGTTCGCGTTTCCGAAGCAACAGCGCCGGGAGCGTGAAATGGCGCCGAAAGGAGGAAAAATGAAGTTTCGATAAGTCCCCGGATAATGAAACGGATTCGAAGGGAAGGGAAAAAGGGTCGCGGAAATTGCGATGGGCCCCTGCATCGAGACGTGGACGAGGCTGCTTTGCCGAGTGGAGCTGCGGAAAAATATCGCGCGGACGTGAATTCCCGCCGTAATTCTCTTTTTTTTTTTTTTTTTTTTTCTTTCTTTCCACGGTGAAAAAACTCCGGGCGGACGTGGCAGCAACCGCTCGGAAATAAAGAGCGATTTAAGGGAAGGCGGAAGGTTGTCTATTATTCGCACCTGGAGCAAACAATGGAAAAAGAGTTTTTAACAATCGGCGACGCCAAATGGAGATTTATTAGCGAGTCGCCGCCGGGGGAAGCTTTCGTCGGGGCAGCAGAGTCGGGGAGCTTCGAAAAAGCTCACTTGAGCGCCGATTCGAGGGGGGGGGCATGGGGGTAGGGGAAGTCGAGAGCTTTCCCGCGTGATTTTTCAAAAAAAAAAAAAGAGTGCAAGAAAATCAAGGATGGGTCGGAGGGATAAAAGAAGGAAATTGATTTCGAACAATGGATTTTGAGGATCATTGGAAGTGTATGAAGCGAACCGGAAGTGATGCGATAAATATCCCGTCTGCCGACGGTTTAGAACGGATAATATTGAAATGACATAAATTAGGGAAGGTTCCGCGAAGGGGTCCTGGGGCTCAGGTTTTTTGCGGGGCCCCGTCCCCGGGCAAAATTCAACGGCGTTACAAAAATTCCCGGGGGGAGGGAGGGGCGCGAGAGAAATTTGATAATTTGATTGATTTCCGTTAAATTTCCCAATAACGGAAGTCTAATCCCGACACGAGAAATGTATTATGGATGATTAAATTATAAGTGCAGCGAGAAACTCGATAAGGGGAGAAGGCGGCGCCCCGACCACGTTTGATAGTTCATAATTAGCTCGGATCAAACTGACGTGGTTTCGGTGCCGCGCCGAAAAAAGCCACCCGAAAACTTCCCGCCACGACGGAATGAAGTTTTAGGTCCGAGGGAAAATTTCCCCACGTCGGGGCTTTTGCTGTAAAATCTCAATTTCTTTCCTTCCCCCCAATTTCAATTTCCATCCAGTATGCATGGGAGTTTATGAAAGAATTTTCACTCTATTTCCTTCGTTTTGAATAAGTTATCGTGGCGTCGGTCTTCGGGTCCCCGTGGCAGGAGCCGAGGATAAAGGAGCGAAAATTTCTGTCGGATCTCGGGAGTGGGGAGCATCCCGACGAGCGCGGCGCATTTTTTACTTTTTCTTCGGAGGGGGCGAGGGTGGAAGTCTTCCGGGCGCGGCCTCATGCGAGGATCGCGCGCCCCCCCTACCCCCCCCCCGGAGAAACCCAATTGCATTTGCTTCGAGGAAGACTGCCTTGCTTCCTGCAATTTCTCACTCTTCAGCCGTTTTATTCTCCAGCGAATTCGTTATTTATGAAAATGTTTTTCCCCTTGTTTGAGATTCCGAGCATGAAATTCAAGTGCGAGGCAAGCGTCGTGCGAAAGGAAGGAAAACGGAGGCCGGCGCACCGCGCGTGAAGCTCAGGTCTCCTCGCCGTCGTGCTCGATTGCCCTTCCGTCCGGTCGGGCGACGACGCACCCGACCGACGGCGCGTCCCGAGGATCGCATCTCGAATTCCCGCGGCGGATGTCCCGATAATTATGGGACGTCACGTTCCCGGTGCTCGAAGAGGGGCTTTCGCCGACTGGGACGCTTCCGCAAGGTGCCGGTCTCGGACCGAGAGCTTCGATTTCCCGAAGGGAAAGCCTCCGGGATCGGGATCGCGAGGGAGGCGGGAATTTCGAAGACTGCCGCTCCGCATCGGATCCGGTGCGAGATCTTCCGGTCCCCGCTGCGCGCGAGCGATCGCGGGACCCGAGAAACGTCGCGGAAACGCAGGCGGGAAAATTCGAAAATTTCCAGATGCGGGTCGGGAATTCGATTTCGAAGCGAATCCGCAGCGGCGGACGGCGGGGCATTCGCCGGGACGAACGCCTCCGTTTGCTTTAATTTGGGTGCACGCAGCGGTCGCGGATGCGGGAAAGCGGAAGTGATTCGAAGAGATGGCTTCGGATGCTCCGTTCTCATTATCATCCCCGCGTTGAAAAAACGTGGAAGCCGGAATGGGTTTTTATTCAAACCGACAAATGCCCCGACGACGTATCGAGAGCACCGGCAGGGGGGAAAGACGAAGGAACCGGAGAT
This sequence comes from Ricinus marginatus, assembly GCA_028565995.1. Classification (NCBI taxonomy): domain Eukaryota; kingdom Metazoa; phylum Arthropoda; class Insecta; order Psocodea; family Ricinidae; genus Ricinus; species Ricinus marginatus. The sequence continues at coordinate 29,724 of JAOWBB010013663.1, forward strand.
GATGAAGGTAATAAAAGAGAAATGGAGAGAGGAGAATTTTCCCGGTGCGGAATGAAAATGAGACGCATATTTAATAAAGTAAAGAATAGTTGAAAGGTTGAACCTTTCCGGAAATGGAGAAATGCAAATGAATAAACTCGGATGTCTGCCACGGTCGTTTCTCGTTTCCTTCCGCCTGGAACGCGGGAGGAGGTTGCCGCGATTCGGACGCCGAAGGTTTTCGGGAAGACTTCGAAGGGTCTTCCGCCGCTCGTCGTTTCGACGGGCGTCCGTGTCCGGGGAAGGTGGCCCCGCGTCGGCTTCCGCGAAATCCCGCAGGATAAGCGGGGAAATTTCGATAAACGCCTCCGGATCGAACCGTCCGGGAGTCGCAGCGAGTTGCTTCGCCGGAAGCGCCGCCGCAGGAAGGGGGGACCGCGATGATGATTTTCGGGGAAGCGGAAGCCCCCGCGAAGAGGTTTCGAAACCTTTTTTAGCGGAGCGAAAGCTCTCCTTTTATTTTCGCACCGGTTTCCAATTGGTTGGCTTCCTGTTTCTGCATTGCACGGGAAAGAAACGAGAAAATATTAATAAGTAAATCTGATAAAAGTTTCCTCTTTCATTTTTTTCCTTTTAAATGTTTCACTCAAACGCCGTTATTTTACGGAAAATTACTATAAAAAGGAAAAATTCTTCGATAGTACGGGAAAAGAACTTTTTTCATTATAATAAATGGGAAGCTCCGAGTTGTTAAGATTTAATTTAGTACAGATTAAAAAAAAAAAAAAAAAAGGAAATTACGCGAAATGGAAGTATAAGTTACAAATTATCAGTTGCGTAAGGGAAGATGGGAAATTAGTTTTTAAAAATCAGGTTTTCCGGTTTCTTTTTTTTTCCGGAGCCGACGGAACTTACCTTTCTTCCTTCTCTCCAGAGTGATGCTCTGCCCGTCTTCCCTCCTCCAGGTGATCTTCGGGGCTGGGAAACCCTCCGCCTTGCAGGTGAGGGTGACGTTCTGGTGCTCCCGGACCGCGATCGACGACTGGGTGCTCTCCTCGTCGATTATGTTCGGCGGTACCACCACTTGAAGGTAACCGATCTGACTGATCATCGGATTCGTGTTCACCTGGCACATGTAGTAGCCGCGGTCCTCCTGCTGGACACCGTACACGTGTAGGAGCCACGTCTTCTGACTGTCGTGGGAGACGCTGTACCTCGGGACTCTCGCCACGACGTATCTGTGTATCGTCAGGATCATCTGGCGATCTATGTGTATCCAGGCGACCTGCAACGTAAGCGGAGGGCCGCGTCACCGTCGATGCATGCGGAGGCGGAAGGGGGAAGAGGAGCTTAAATCACTTTAACTGAGGATGGCGGTGCGTGAAATGGCTTCCTCGCGCTATCTCCACGTCTCCGACATAAATTATTTGGGCAATTTGAATTTTCACTTAGATTCTCGCAATCTGGAAAATGTCTCTTCTGTTCCGCGATAATGACTTCCAATCCCGGCCGAAGGAGTCGTTTCGGGCGGAGTCGTCGATAACAAAATAATTTCGAAAATATTTCGTTTCGCTGATGTTTTCCCGCGCGGACCTTCTTCCTCCGCACCGTTTGAACCTCCTTCGGTCGCGGTTGGAGCAGTTTACCCCGCGCTCTCGCACGCTGATCTCGGCGCGTGCGGCGGTTCCCGAACCGGAAAAGGACCGACAAGAAACGTGATTGGGAGCGTTTTTCAATATTCGCCGTCGGTCAAAGAGCATGCACCGAGCGAAAACTTTTCTGCCGCCACGAGATGAATTCGACCCCTCCGCCACTTACGTGGATTAGTCAGTTTACGGACACGAGATAACCTGTTACGACTTTAGGAAAAATAAAGTTCAAATTAATCGAAGAAAGTTGTTAATCATGCAATAAACTATAAAGCATTACACTTGAATGTAAATACATAATGTAAACTGATTAAACAATAAAAAATGTTTGTTTATTGCGACTCCAAATTGGAGATTCATATTAATGATTATCATTAACCGATTTTTCAGAATGCTCGCGGCGTCTGGTTCGGTTGCATTGCGCCATCGGGGCACCATAAAAACGCATTTACAATGCCGTAAACTTTATGAAATAAAAATTAAAGGGAGGAACGTTTTAATCTGCGTGTAATTAAGTCGCAGCTTTATTTATCGTTAATAAATCAAACAATTCCGGCAGAAAGGCAAGTTTTCCCCCCGAACAATGGCGTTCAAGAGGAGGCTCCGAAAAGAGGATTCGCACTTGGTCGACTCGAACGGAAAGCCCGTCAGATGTCCAGATCCGTGAGCGATCGAAGGGCGACATAATTAAAACTGGATAAAGTTTGCTCTTCCCGCGGCGGGATTCGGCGAGAGATGTGCAGAAACGTGGCAACAGAATCGGCGATGCGGAAACGGCAGGTTCCGGACGAATCTTCCTCTCCCCGAGAACCGAATTTCGATTTCGAAGAAATTTCGTCGGGAATCCAGAAAACTCAGACCGGGGGCTTATTGATTTTGACGCTTCTCCCGCGCCCCGCTCCGGGAAAACTTCGGGAAACTTGATTCCCACTGCGGGGACGACAACTTTTCCTTTTCTGACACGGAGGAGCGTTGCGGAAAACCGCGGTTTAATTAACCCCGGGGGGGGGGGGAGGCGGAGGTGTTTTCCGCGGCGCCGCATGCACCCGAGCCGAGGCCGGTTACCGTTTGGGCCGCATGGATCGGGAAGGTGCCTTCGGCATCTGCGGCTGACGCGACTTCCGGCTCACTTCCGACGCCGCCCCCGCAGAAATAACGCGCGAAAGCAACCTGCTGTTCGCGTCCCGCGATCGAACGCGAATCACCCGGGGGGGGGCGTTTCGTTCGTTTTTCTTTCCGGATAAGTAGCCCGGAGGAAAATTCCGAAGGCATCGCTTTAATTTCCTTTCGAAACTTTGGAAAACTTCACCTTTCGGAGGGATCCCGACGAGAGACGCGGGAATTTCAAAAAGAAGTTTTCTTCGTCGCGGAGATTTCAGCTCGGGACCGCATCCATCCTCCCCGGCAGCATTCGGGTTTAAAAATCGACGATTCGGGTATTTTTCCGCGGAAGTCTGCGGGAGAAAATTTTTCGCTTGCGAGTTGAAAATTGTCGGGAAGGCGATGCGAAAAAAAAAAAATAAAAAAATAAAATAAAGGAAAAGCTCGTGATCCGAACCCCCGGTTTAGGGGCGGGGGCTCGAGGGGGCGGTTTTCGATATTTTGGTGCCGAAACCCAAATCTAAGCACCGGAAATGTGCCGGGCGAAAGGAGCGGGGCAGTGGGAGGGGTGGGGAGGGAGGACACGCGCGATACGTAAGAAAATTGAATTCGAAAAGATTCCCGGGGGAAGAAGGGGGTGGGAGACGGGAAAGGGAGGAAGAAGGGAAGCCGTGTACCGAAATCCGGCACAAAGTTCGACTATTTATTATGCCATATTGAATGAAACAAAGATTAAAGATGTCAGAAATAAAATAATATTTTTGGCCGTGAACATTTATCATTTTCAATTCTCTTCCAAATAAATGGAGCAGTTTCGAGAATTTATTATATAGGAATATTCGAAATAAAGGAGTTAATTCTAAAACCGGGGATTTCCGGAGAATTCTCAAAATGAATTTGCGATGATGAAATTGATTGTTACGAACGGGTAAAAGAAAGCGGAAAAAGGAAGGAAATTTTATTTGGTGATAATCCCAAAATCCGGATTACGCACGAGGCAAACGAAAGCATAAAAAAAAAAAAATTCTGTTAATATGCAGTTGCTGAAGAAGGCAACGTGGTTTGGGTTACGCGTATCCCCGTCATCGATACTCGCTTTGCCGGAAGGGCGTTCCTTTGACGTAAACGCTTCCGGCGTCTTCGTCGAGCCGGGACCGCGATGTTGCGCAACTGCACCGCGGTCGCAAACGGTTTGCTTTTCCGTTTCCGTGCTCGATGTTTTTTACGGTTTTGTCACAAAAAAAAAAAAAAAAAGGAAATTTCTGAATGCGCCTTTAAATCATGGAAAATGTCCCGGAGTTTTGTAAATTTAAATTGCTTTATTACTTTTTCCCTCCCGTGTAAGTCAAACCGAGCATGAAAGTGCGTGTAATTTATTAAAATTTTGTTTCTGCACTTCAAAAAAAGGAAAAGAAACGAGAGCCGAATTTTATTACTTTTCGTATTATGAAGTAGGTGTGGATCGTTTCTTTTTTTTTCCTTTTTAATGTAATTAGCTAAATCATATTTTCGGGCGTAATTTAAAAAGAAACGAATGAGTCGTTAAATATTAAGGTTTGTATATCGGGTTCAATGTAATTTTGATTGTGTCGATAAAGCGAGGCGTTTCAGCGATTGAAAACGTGCCTTGATACGTTTTTTTGAGTTACCTCTCGTCGTCCCGCGAATCCAAGTGCTGACAGCGGCCAACGACCGAGATCAACGGCGCCGCAGCACGCACATTGAGGATCTTAATGTATCGGAAGGAGCACCGTTTCCGGTTAAATATCCGCGGTTCCGGTCGGGGAGGCGGGAACGGGTTTTCGGCCGGGAAGTTGCCGCGCTCGAAAACTTTTCGCGCCGGGATGAATTTTTACGCTGCGAGGTCCGAAAAAGGAACGCGATGAAAGGGCTGAGATGGCTCGAGAGGAAACAGGTTCACAAACGACGAATAACTTCAAACTTTTCACAGAAAAATGAAACTCGTTAACGCCCGCGACTTGTAATGGCGATTTAGATAATTTTTATCTCTCGGTCGGCCGAATGGAGCGCGGGTTTTCTCTTTTTTCTTTGGGCGCAGGTCCGATCCCCCCCGGAGCGGGACCTCCAACGGTAAGTTCGCTTTTTCTCTCTGGAAATTGCTGGAGGAACTTCAAAATTTTTTTTTTTCCACAGAGCTTTCCCGGATGCGCATTTGCATATGCGTACACTCGGGGTGGTTGGTGTCCATCTCGAAAATGAAAGAAGAAAAAAAAGATCTGCATTTAAAATTATGCACGACTACTTCATTTTTGTGGTGCCGACACATTTCTCGAAACAAGCATGGACGTCGTGAACGGATCTCAACGACAGTTTGACCAACTATCGACATGCGTTGGCCAGTAGTGTGGACGGATGCAAAAAGCTTCGCAAGGGTTGAATCGAACTATATTTTGGGTCTGATTCGTTGTCGCGCGCAAAATAATCAGCGCACATTTTTACGAACGCCATCGAATGACTTTTCCGTTGATAAATAAACCTGAATTTTAGGGAAAAAAATATTTTTTTTCTGTTCCAACTCCGCGTATGCAGGTGGGAAATGGAAGTGTTACGGTCGGAAACTGGAGATTTACTTTGTGGATGTGCCGTTATTACATGGAACGCATTTCCCGAGGGACTCGGTTGGCGAGTCTGCGATGTGCTGCGGTTGCAAAAAGATCAAATGGTACCGCGAGGGCTTCGTCCGGACTCGAAGGGCGCTCAATTTCGGGATTCCGGCCGATCATTCTGGAAATTTGTCCGGGTGCAGACGGCGGGCAGGCCGGAGGAAACGGATCCGCCTCGAGATATTGATAATTTTGAGGGAAGGCGATAATGAACTTTAAGTCTCCTCTCGGCGGATGCATCGAAGGGTTACCCGAAAAGCAGACGAAAGGAAGGTGGGACTGATGGGGGGGGGGGGTTTCCGCTCTCTTAAATCGGTTTTGGGAACGAAACTTTCATTTCCTTCGACGGAGACGGAGAAACAGAATTTCCGGCAACGTTTCCTAAGAGAACTACAATTCCAGGTTGCCGCTCCCCCCGCAAGATGGTAATGCAGCAGTCCGGAAAGGGAAAAAGTCGGTTTTCGGGGAAGAAAGTAAAAAGAATCCCTTCGCCCGATGAGGCAGAAGTCGGTTAACAATTTCGCCATTAACTTCCCCCGCGAGCCTTTCGGAGCTTCTTCCTCCCCTTCGGGCGTCCTCTCCCGGAGCAGCGACGACTTTTCCTCCCTTTTTTTTCCATCCCCAAGATTATTTATTATTAAAAAAAAATATGAAAGATATAAATAACAAAACCAAGTTTACATTTAATTCACCGGGGCTCGGAGTCGGCGCCTTTTCGAAGAATGAGCTTTTTTTCTTTCCTTTTTGGACTGCACAAAAAGGCTCTGATTAAATTTGTGAAGTGGCCGACGAAGAAGGATTAAAGACGATAACAAAATTATCAGACTTTTTAACGAGTTTCTCTTGTTAAGCAGGGAAGCAATTTTCAGTCTACTTGGGAGGGACGCACCTTTTTTTTTTTGGTTGGCAGCGCTGGCTGGGAATTAAGATTGGATTTTTTTTTCATCTCTCTCTCTCTCTCTCTCTCTCTCTCCTCTCCTCTCCAAAGGTTGTTGTCAAAAATTCCCAATATTTTTCCTTCCGAATAATTAAAACTTGTAATTTTTTCTTTTTTTATTGTGGAAGGAAAAAGTAATAAGTAGAATCAAATTAAATTAATTAACATCCACAATGCTTTCCCGTGTAATGTGCAAAGGTGGGAAAAGTGCGGAAAGTAAAAAGCTTCCCTTTTTACTTTTCCAAGCGTGTGGACGGTCGTTTTTGCTTTCCCCGCACGCGATCTTCTTGCAAAATGCGAGCAAACGGCGTAAAAAGCGTTGTCGATTCGAAGGCTCCAGGGCTTCGGATTATTCAGCCATCCGAGGAGTGTCAAACGCGGGATTAATCTGCTTGCCCGACGTGAAGCAGCGAGATCTCATCCAACAGAAATTATCCGGTCGGATCCGACTCCGGATAAGCCCCTTAAAGGCGCCCTTTCGCTTGGTCAAAAATGTTGGCTTCGAAGCTCGTGTCAGAGCTGATTAAACAAACCGAAGAAGTCTTTGCCAGAGCTCTCAAATGCAAGCTCCCGCCCGGAGGATGCGCGTCCGCTGCCGCGCTCAACTTCCAGTTGTTAGGTGGCGGATTATGCTTGCCGATTGTTCGAAAATTCGCATGCAAAGTCTGGGCTTTTTCGGGAAATTTCCCGAAGCTCCGATAATCTGCGGAGCGAAGCACGAAGGGAGAAACAGGAAAATTTACTTTTATCGAGATCGCTTTGGAGGCGCGGAAGAGGAAATTCGAGCAGGGGCCCGTCGGGGCGGGCACTGCAGGTTTTTACCTTTTTCTGAAGAGCCTTCGAAACGGAGAAACCTTTTTCGAGCTCTCGTCACCGACGGAAGAATTCGAAGCCGAGGGACGCGTGCACCGAAGCACGCGCATCCTGCGACGGTCGCTTCGATCGCGTTAACTTTTTGTACCGGTCGTCGGAGGTTGGGAGCGTGCGGCGACGGAGACGGATCCCCGGATGCCGGCACCGAGGGGCGACGGGCTTCGGAGACCGGCGCTGGAAATGCTGCGGGCCGAAAGGAGAGACGAATGGTAAATTAATGAAAAAAGAAAAGAACGCTGTCGATTTCATTTGAGTGTTAATCCGCAAATTTACAGTCAAATAAAATCGGAAGCGTTTCCCTTTTCATTAGTTTCCCGTTCCGTCTCTCCTTTCGGCCCGCAGCATCTTCGTCGTCCGTCTCCCCCGCAGACCACCGAAGCGTCGCCTGAGGATGCCGGCAGCAGGGAGGCCGACGCAATCTCGGTCTCCGTCCGCATCGAAGGGCGAAAATGCGCGCGAGGCTTCGACGCGTGCAGACGGCAAACGTCTTCGGGCGGCTCCGTCGCCGATCCGAAAATTTTCCCCTTAAGACCCGAGTTTCGATTCTCGAACGCCTCGATTTACGGTCGGTCGGACCCGCAAAATTTCCCTCCAATTAGGATTTCGGTTGCTTCGCTCTTCTGCCTTTCGGAAAACCGCAAAAACTGGAGAGGAACTCCAAGAAAAATGTCAAAGTCACGTAGTCGCAACGCTCGGGCCGGAGAAAAAGGAAAAGTTTCGCAAATTCCATTGGCCCTTCCTTTGGACGGAAAAAGCCGGAAATGCAGGTTCCATCGCTAAAATGCCAATTATCACCTCGGGGAATTAATTGCTAAGAATCCCATCCAATTATAAAACTTCATCTCATTGGAAAAGGGAAAAAAAGGGAAGGGAAAATTTGTTTTTCCAGATGACAGGGAGAAAAGCAGATGAAACTTTTTTTTCCTCCGTCGCAGTCTCCCAACAAACCAATTTTAAGCTCAAAAAGGAGAATCTACTTGGGAAAGAAAGTCATGTACCAAAGTAAACTTTCTAATTTCTTGTATTTTCTTACTTTTTCGTCCACGAGATTTTCCATCATTAATTTTTATTAATCTGCAAATGGCCTTTTTATTTTTTTTTTATAGCCCTCTTTCCTTTATTTCGGGTTAATCAAGAACCTGCCACGGGGGGAGAAGACTCGGAAGGCGGGAATGAAACGCTGGAAGGGAAAAAAATTAAACACAAAAATGGCGTACGAAACGTCAGGATTTTGCGGGTAAAGAGGACATTAAGACGGGTTTATCCCCGGGGCAGGGAAGAAATTATCCGCGTGGGGAGTGGTCGAGAAGAAGGATCAAAGCGGGGACGGAGGAAACGGTCCGGTTTTTTGTCGGGGCTGCAGAAGGGATTAATGGAGAACGGGGCGCGTTGACGATGACGGATCCAAAAATATTCCCGAATATTCGACCTCGGCTCGAGAGCCGGCCTTTTTTTCCTTTTTTTAAGGGCGAATTACTGCGCTTTTTAAAGAAAGGGAAAGGTCCGTGCCTGCCGCAGGAGACAACCCTCTCGCAAACCGGGCAACTTCAGCTGCAGAGCACAGTTGTCCCGTTCCGGCGTCAAAACCTCCGAAGTGCCCGGCTCGGGCTGGGCCCGGGTCGATCCGTCTTTCCAGGCACGGCCGGGAAATTTTGGGCGCCGAAGTAGTAAAAGTCACTGCGGGCCGTCGTCGTTGCCGCTGCCGCATGTGTTACGCGTGTATGCGGGAGGTGGTTTCCGTGTTCAAAAATTTAATCGGCGAGAAGTTCGTTTTAAGTTTAAGGCGCCGCGAGCCATTAACTCACCCACGGTGCCGTGATGGCTTAACGGGAGCCATCGTTCTTCGCCTGCAGTGGTTCGAAAATTGAATGTATGTAATATTTATCATTCAGGCAATTGCAATTGGTTCGCTGCCGCGTGAGTTTAAACTGAGTCGTCTGGCAATTTACACGTACATTTCGGTCCCGATCCGGCAGTTTTCAGGTTTTATTACTTCTTCAAGTGTCTGGAAAGTTTTTGAATTTATTTCCCCATTTTCCACATTCCGCAACAATTTCTCGAACGTCCCTCCGCCTCGATGCGATTCGAGCGAAGTAATAAAATATCCGGTTCACCCGGTTCTCCTCGGGGAATATGATCCGCATTGGTTACTTAACTAATCCGGCTAAACAACGAGCCGGGATAATAATTCGTGCATTTTGAGATATCCGATGACGGCGGGATAATGCTGCGGGCCGCCTCCTTCGGCTCGGGCTGCAGTTTTGGCTGCGACTCGCCCGTCGAAGCCCGACCGGACGCAGCTCGTCCAGCTTTTATCGCTTTCCGCCAGATTTGCCGATTTCTTTACGACCGCTCCGTCGTTTCGTCGTTTCCCCCCCGATCCGTCTTCCCCCGTCTTCCTCCGTCATTCGGACGCCGGGTTCCCGAGTACCCGGATCGGTTTTCCGTTTCCGGCTTCGGCGCATTTTCCCCGAGCTGTTCCTTCTCGCGCTTCGTGCTTATTACTCGGTGCGCAGATCGAAACGATCTCCAATTGCCGCTTCTTGCGCAGCGGCAGTCCCCGTTTAAAAAAAAAAAAGATATGAGTGGCGGAAATATTTTGAACGGGGACAAACTCCTACCGCTGCGGGAAACTAAAATTTTGAAGCTCCCTCGCGAGCGTTCAGCGTCTCCCGTGGCAGCAAAACCCCTCTCTCGAACCTTCTTGCGGATGCTCAAATTCTTCTCTTGTCATCCCGCTGAAATCTCGATGCGATGACACCGAATGAACGTTTAACCCTCGAGAAGCGTCTGCAAACGTCGGTGCATGCGAAATAACGAGGAGAGGAATCGCAGTTGTATAAGCACGGAGAAAAGTAATAAATTGCATGAAAATTCCGCGTTCGAAATTTCGAAAAAAAACTTCGGGGAAGTTATGGATTTCCATGCTCGGAACCTGGCGAGGGCCTCCTGAGGGATTTCCCACTTCGAGAGGTCATTTGGGAATAGCGAAGTTAAAAAATAATTTTCTAAAGGAATGCTACCATCGACGACAGCAATTAGGCAACGTCACGAGCGAAAAGAAAATGATTTCTCATTAAAAAGTACAAAGTGAATTTTTTATAAAAAAAAAGAGAGGAAGGAATGGGAAATTTTCGCCTGCTGCCGCGGGATTTGCCGCCACCGACGCTGCTGCCGTTAAAAAAGGAATATTCAGTGAGGCAAGGTAAAATGGAGCTTCTGAACATCCCTCTGACGCCCTTTTCCACCTCTCACACTTGGGGGATGCGTTTCCTTCGGATGAGGCATCTCCATTTGCTTTTTCTGGCTCACTTTCTCTATGGTATCTTGATGAAATTGAAATGAAGTTCTTTCTTACTTGCTTCGCCCACAAAGTAATCAAGCTCGGGGAAAATAAAAGAAAAGAGATCTTGAACTGAGGTTGGAAAAGGGAAAAAGGTTCGCGATCGGTGTTTTCGGGCGGGGGAAAGGAAAAGAGTGACGAAGTGGGGGATGGCGGGGTTGGAAATTCCTCTCCCTTTTTGCGAAAATTGATTTCTTAAATTATTTTCCACGTACCGTGTGCGCTTCGCCATACTTCCACGGATAACGCTCAGTTTTTTCTTTTTTTCACCCCCGGAGCTCGTCCCTCCTCGCTTTCTTTCTGCTGATGGATATTTAATGGCATTAGACCCGGGAAAGGAGAATCGAGCCGCAGTCGCCGCGCCATCGGGCAAAGATTTTTCCCCGTTCCGGGATCCGGGGAGATCTTCGCGCTCCGCGGGCCGCAACGCGATCCGGAAAATTGCCGCCTCATTTAAAGGGTGCCGAAATTATAAGACGAAATATTGCGCGGAATATTTTCAAATTTTCCGCTGAGCAAAGCTCCCCGGGCGTGGGCAGGTCGGCGAAAACGGTTTGGCTCCGGAGGTTTCGGGGCACGGTCGGAAACCAAGGGATTAAACGGGAGGAAAAAAATCACGGTCGGAAACCGTGGGATCAACGCGGCAGATGACGAAATTTGATTTTTCAATTACATAATACTGAAAACTGCGCTCGCTGCGACGCGAATCATTCCCTTTTTTACTGTACAAGTTAGATTTTTTTTCTTCTGTTCATTTTCAGCGGGACGATTGAAAGTAAATCCAACCAAAATAAAACCTCTTTAAAAAAAGAAATCTTTTTTTGGTTAGGTGGAAAATTTTGCAAGTTTAACATTCCTCCTTTATAATCTTTTATCCGTCCCAAAAAAGAAATTACATCACTTTTATTCATTTTTACGGTTGAAATAATGCGAATGGCAGTTCGAAATCTTTACATGATTCGCGTAAAGGAGATCACATAAAAATAAATAAATTTTCCTATGTGTATAATATGTTCGGGGATTTTTTTTTTATATTTCGGAATTAGTTTTTAAAAAATTTCCCCCGAAGGTCTGCCGTCTTTTTTAAAGGAAGATGGGATGAAACTATTTGTTGCAAAAACCGTATGTTATCGATTTTCCGACGGTGCCTGTTTTGCGTTTTTCCGGAAAAGTTCCGAAACAGATTACGGTCAGTTTCATATCGAGATATCCGGCTTCGCTCAGTTGTTACAATTTCTGTTTTTGCAGCGCTCGAATGTTTCGGAGGGAGGGGGGGGGGAGAGAGAGAGAGAGAGAGAGGGAGGAGGCGCGTGCAACGTGGCAGCAGAACGCTGACTTCGGACGGGATTCCGACGACGCCTTTAAAATATTCCCCCTTGCTTTCCGCGCGGGAGAAACCCGAAAAAAATTCTTACGCTACGGAGACGGTAATTTCCCGAGATCCGTTCAAAGGATTAGAATCGTCGTTTGATTGCTAGGGCGGACTGTTTTCCATTATCATTTTCCCGAGACGCAATTCGAGCGCTTTCGAAATGCGTTAAATCCAAAAACCCAATTATCAATTAAAAGAGAATTTCCGGTATTTCGGAAAATGAACCTTGCTTCATGTGCGAAGCAGCAATCTCGTTAAAGTGGCGGCTTTTTGCGAGTAAAAGCTCCCAATTTCCATGCGTCGGCACAATTGCCGGCTCGCTTTTTACGCCGGGCCGTGGGAGTGACTTTGGTAAAGAAAGCCGCTCCCGTCGGAGGATCGAATCCTTCGACTCGGCGAGGTCCCGGGGGGAGCCGGAAAATTCGCCAAAGGTCGCGGAAGGAAAATGCCGAAGCGGCACGCGGGAAACTGGCACCGCCGACAGGTAATTCGACCTTTCTTTCGCGCGTCGTCCATCGTCCGACGGCACGGCAGCCCCACCGACATACCTGCGGATATTCGCGGGTTTCGGAGCTCGAGCCGAACGGTTTCTCCTTCCGCGAGCAAACGAACGAGAAGATAAATATTCCCTTAGAAGAATTAGCTGCAATTGTCCTTTGTTCGCGGATAATAATTTTTATAAATCGACGATTTCCATTGTTACAGGGACCGTGGAAGGAGAGAAAAAAAAAAACTGCTGTTGGCATCTGAATGAAAATAAAGGGAAAGAATTTAAAAATTTTATTACGCAAATGAATTTCGATGATTTTTATGAAGGCAGGGAAAAATGCTAATGTTGTAACATTGATATACGGTAACCTAAGAAGTGAAGACTTGAAAAAAGATGCGGATCATGACAGTCGGACAACAATCCGGGTTGAAGTTATCCGAATATATGGTATCGTTAACATTTATTTGACATGTAATCCCCGTTTTTATCTCGCGTAATAAATCAGAAGTGAAATAAACTTATATCATGCAGTTTGGGTACTTTTGATTAATATCAACGAAAGGCGAAGAGGTAATTTTCGAAAATTTTTCACTTTCGGGTTTTTTTTTTTTACCCCCCGTCATTTGATCCAGTCGAAAACGACGCTCGTTTCGGATTCGATCTTCTGCCGTGCAGGTTTCCCGGCTGGAAATCGGGGAGGTTTGCTGCCCCTCGCGGAACTCGCCCTTCGGCAAGCGGCCCTCCGTCGGCCGCGTTCGATCGCCTTCGAGATCCCTCGAAAATCCGGAAGTTAATTTACACGGCTTCGGCCGCCTGGCTCTGACGCGCAGGCGGGGAATTATTCGGACGCGTTTTCGCCCGAAAATAGCGGCCCGCGAACGGCTCAACGAATCGAGATTTATCGGGTTTTGCGGGCTAAAATAATTGCGGCAGTTAAAAGCCGGATTTGCCGACCGAAAGCGATTTAATAATTTCCACGTTGTCCACTTGCGGGAAAGCCGGCGCCCCCCTCCCCCCGGGACGGGTGGCGCCGGCGTCGGAAAAGAACTTTCCGATCCGAATTTTTTTTTCTTGTAAACGTTTTCAAAAAAGCCCCAAACGGGGGAGTCTCCCGGTCGAAGTGCTCCCTTCCCTTTCCGAGGTTCGCTCCGTCGGAAAAGGAATTTCCCTCTTTCCCTGACGGCAAGGCCGGGGAGAGTCACCTACCTTGTAATTTCCCAGGTTCTCGATCACGCACGGCAGCGAAGCGTCTCTCCCGACGGCCACGGTCACGTTCGGAATCGGTTCCAGGAACCTGGGACCGTCGGTCAGCACTGAAACGAGAAAACGGGAAACGGCGATGAAAAGCCCGGTCGGAACTCGCTCTCGGTGCGGAGGAAAATTCCCGATTTGCCGATGTCGTGCACGCCGGGGAAACGGGTTGATCGCGGAGGCGGGGACGGCGCGGGAGGGGAAATCGAAGGGATTCGGGGGCCGGAGGCGGAAGTGGGAGGAGGGGGAGAGAAAAAAAGCGGGAAAATAAATCCGATGGATTTATGGGGAAAGATGGCGAAGCTGCAATCGAGATGATTAAAGCGGAAGAAGGAAGGAGCGGAAACGCCGTTTGCGAGGAATTAAAAAAAGCCTCTGATAATAGATAAGGGAACAGGTGATTTAATTAAAATTTTTTATGTAAATTGACCCATAATGAATTATGGATCGCCGGGGAATTTCCGGTTTTAATGAAAAAAGACGCGAGGGGGGGGGATGAATCGGGAATTAGTCCGAGGGAGGGGAGGGAAATTTCACCCCTTCGCCATCTGCAAGAAATATTGTAATTCGGGGGATCGCAAGGGTTTCCTCGAGCGCGATTACGGCCGGAGAAAATTCGAGAAACACGAAGGAAGCTACATAAGGAAAACTAGTTTTCGGAAAAACTTCTCTCCCACCGAGCGCAATTTGAAATATTTACTCTCGCTTTTCGCCCCCCGTCCCACCCTCCCTCGCGCTGTTCATTAACCGGCAAAAGAAATCGCCCGATAAATCCGCCGGAAGACGGAACTCCCCTCCCCGCTCCCGGGGGCGGAAAAGAGCATCGCGCCCTCGCAACGGGAGCCATCAAACGTTATTGCCGTGAAAGGCGGCGGGAAGAGGAGAAGTTTCTGGAAACTTCAGCGGATTCTAGTGCCACTTTCGAGTTGCCGAGGAAACGAAATGTAACGTGTAAAAAGAAAAAAAAAAAGAAACTTCGCATCGGGTTCGTTATGCGGATGCATCGTTTTCTGCGACGCGGGGATCGATTTCTTTTCTCCACGTTCTCCGTTCGCTCATCCGTACGCGATCCATTATTCCCGCATTAATGCAAAACCGTGGGGAAGATTCAATGGAGCCATTGAAAGAAACCGATGTGACGATGAGCGGATCAGCTTTGCGAGGCCGGGACGGTGCGATCCCTCCCCGCTGCAAAGGGGCAAACGCTGAAAAATGGGAGAAATATTCGATGATGAAGCCCGCTGCGGGGCGTGGCTGCGGGTGCGATCGGAAAAATCGACGGCAGAAGCCGCGACGGCGAAAGCTCCCCGCAAAGGGGTCGGGAACTGGCGCGAAACCTCGCTCCAGCCGAAGGCGTTCGGCGGGGGAGGATGAAACGCAAGAACGAAACCCTGGCGGCGTCCAAACCGGTCGGGAAATTCAGTTGGGAAATTGAAAACGGGGAAAATTTTTCCCAAATTCGAGGCGTTCACCGTAAATGCCATTAAAATGCAGGCGCGAAGCAGCTGAGCGACGGCCGAGGATCGAAAAGGCAGTCGGCGTAGGGGATTCGCGGCCTGCGGAAAATTCTTCTCGGGAAGGTGAAAAAGGAAGCGGAAGACTGGAGAAAAGAAAGTGGAACCTAATGAAGAGGGAAATGTGGCAGAGTGCAAAATGCTGTACGATATGCTCGGTCCCCTGTTTAATTTGAGTTTATTAACTCCGAGACAGTACAACTCGGGTTTTAAAGGAGGCATTAATTTTAATTTAATTCTTAATATTAGCGTCGGGCCTTCTTCCTTCCCCGTCTCGAAGCGGGCGGACCGTTTCGGGCGGGGCAGCGGCGATGCCGGAGAAAGCCGGAAGCCGGGGGGAGCAACCGGAAACGGGCGCCCTCGAGATCGACTCGGAGAGAGAAACCGTGGAAGCGGATCGAGAGCCGATGCGACGGTCGGGAGGGATTTTTCCCGGGTCTCGGGGGGATGAAAAAACCCGCGACGGAAACCACCCGCCGGAGCTTCAACAGGTCCTGGCCCGGCTCCAGAAGTAAGATGATCGGAAGGAGACGCTGGCCGACGCCTTTGCACCGCGGAGGCGAAAAAGCGGAAGCCGGGACGGTGGGAAAGTCGAGGAAAATTCCAAATTTCCGCAGTTCGAAAAGGCTCGATCGAACGACTCTTCGGCGGAGGTAAACGGTTCGCGAAACGAACGCGGGGCACTGATGTTTCCGACGGGCTTCCGGAAAAGCGACATAAATACAGAGGAGGGAATTTGCGGAGAAAACGATGCCGTTTACCACAGCGGAATACACCACAAAATGCTGCGACAGATGTTCCGTCAATAAAAAAAGCTAATAAAGAGAGAGTTTCGGAGGACAGGGGGAAAAGAGAACTTTATGAAGAAATTTCGAATGAGGTTAAGGCGGTCGTGAGGGGGTGAAAGGGGTGAGGGAAAGGGAGAAAACTCCGGAAGTTCTTTCGCCGGAAGGGGGCCGGCTATAAACGAATGCTATTTTACTCCGCGTTTGCCGATCTGCCTCGCGTCCGGCGGAATCGGTCGCCACCCCCGGGAAGCTCTCGGCGTCCACCACGCACGTCTCGGGGGCGCGTGGCGATGCCGGGAAGCGAAGATCGCGCATTCGTTTCGGCCGCGTCCGAAATCGCGTCTCGCCAACCCCCTCAGCGGAAACGTCCGTCAGCCACCGTTCCCCCCGCCGAGATGAAAATTCACCCGAGACAACGGCTCCGAAGGCAAATTCGTCTTCCGAGCCGCGACTTCCGCCACCGATCCTCGAACGGGACCCGAACGCACCCGGTGCGGAACCGCGGCAGCCGACCCGAACCCGCAGGCACGAGAAACGAACTCGTTTGCCGACCGGAAAGCAATACGGTCTCGCGAGAGGAATATCGAAGCATAATTTCCTCCGGGAGTCGAATATCGCGCGGCGTTGGATGTTTTTCCGAAGTTCCGTCCCCGACGGACTTAAAAACAAAAAGGCGAAACCGGTTTCGTCCGGTTGCCCGCCGCTTTCCTTCGAGCGGACGCGATGGCGACGCGACTTTTCCCTCGGCGGGAGGATCCCCGGCGAGGTGGCCGAAGCGAAACTTGGGGAACTTTCCCCCCCCGTCGATAGGGGTTCCTCCACCCACTCGCCCGCTTCGCGCTTTGTCGAAACTCTTTCCACAAGGGGATGAAATTTTAAAACCCTTTTCCCTTTCCGATAAAAGTTCGAGCCGTTGGCCCACCGGAAGTCGCTTTTTTCACCCTTGCGAAAAGCCAGTTTCATCCATCTGCTGACGATGCTCTCACGAATCGGGCTCGCGATTCGGCGTCCGGATTTTTTTGCCGAGTGCTCAGGTCAGTTGAGCGACCTGCCTTTTTTCATCGGGTAAACGACGCGTGCGCGAACATCTCGGCTAAGCGCAGGACGCGCGCCGCGATACCCCTGCGGCGTCGCCGACTTCCGAGATGCATTTCCCGGGTGGGAAATGTCTCGGGACCGAAGGCGGGACTCCCGACGGAAAGACCGGAAACGGGAGCTGCAGCGACAGACAGAGGTGGATGCAGCGGAGGCGGACGAGCACAAAGAGCTGCACATTGAAATAAATAATAAAAATCTCCTGCATAATACATAAAGCGGTCCGAGTGCATTATTTTATAATAAGTAATAAAAAAATGAACCGTGATTTCATCCAGTTAACAAGCCGGTAATAAAAAAGGATTTAAAGAAATATTTTCAAATATTTTTTTTATCGGAAGTATTTAAACGTGTATAATTTGAATATATATCTCGGTTTCTACATGAACTTGCATTATTTATTACCGTGTAGTGAATTGGAAAATGTGTTTTTATCGAAGATGCATTTTTTTTTAAATTTATAACGGCAATAAACTTATATTTTCTTGATACGTAATATTTTTTTTGTTGAAAATATAAATTTTATTCGAATTCAATGAGCGCGAAATAAAAAGAAACCAGTTTCCTTGTGGAGATAAAGCAGCCGAATAGTAAATATAATTATGAAGAAAAAGATGACGCTTTTCGAATGCTCTCGATGAAAGGGTGCTTTTCTCTCTCGCGTTGGTACCCGTGCCGGGTGCGGAGGGTTGCACCTCGCCCCGTCTGCCGGGGTAATTCGGGGAACGCAGCTAACCGCTTTCCTTCTTTGCATCCCCCGTCGGGAATTCTCCCAGGTGGATGCGACACCTGGGGCGCGTCTCTCTCGACGGGGACGCTCCAAATTGCAAATTCGGATCGCATCGGGGCGGCGTCGCCGGGATTCAAGTGGGATTTTCGGGTGCTTGCACGGACGTTAAACCGCGGTTGGCGACGGTTCCGCCGTCGGGAAGTGGCAGAGGACACTCCCTCGTTCCGCAAATGCCGGAGATGGAGGCTCCTCCATTCGGCGCCGTCAATTTGCAAACGAGGCAAAGGCGCAGGGGGCAAGTCCCCCGCTTGCCTCCGTGCATTTTTAAAATTTCCGATAATTTCCGCGCGTCCCCGAGGCGTTCACCTTTGCGCGTCCCGTTCCTTGCGACGTCGGGTCGGCGAGAACCTCCGCGGGCGGATTTCGTCGCGCCGATTGGAAGTGGAGCTGCCGCCGCGGCTTCCCGGCTGAGCCGTTCGGCAAACGTCTCGCGCTGCCCGGGATTCCTCCGGGACGTCGCACAAAAATAAAATACAAAACAAAGTTGGTTTTGTCAGGAACCCATTGTCCTGCGAGTCATCGAAGGTGGATTTATGGGCGAGGGAGAAAGGTTCGTTGAAAAGTTGGCAAAGGAAACGCAGGGATAAGCCTCACGGTTGCCTCGACAAAGAAACCTTTGACTTTGTGATAACGAGCAAAGTTCTGAGAGTTCGATTGACGTTGAATGGCTTCTTGTCCAGGACCCATTGTTTCATCCTTTCATGTGTTCAATAAGCCTGTATTATTCCTCTTCAAAGCTTTTAGCTCTACTCAATTATATCTTCAATATCCTCCGAAATTCAACATTTTCTCTCCGGTCTCGTATTCGCATATCATTCGCCATTTGCATTATCATTTTTCCCTCCTTTAACGTAATACAAATTTCGTTAAGAAAAAATGTATGAACCGAAACTGCGAAAAAATTACCATACATGAATTATTCATGGGCGAGCCATTGCAGAAAAAGTGCATGGGCGGCGAGCGAGGAGCGAACTTCCGACGAGGGCGAGGGCAACGGGAAGTGGGTTTCGTTGATTGCGAAGAAAGGTTTTAATCCCGCGCGCTTTCTTAAGGAATTTCCCCGCGGCATTTTCTCCGAGGGCGGATTTCGCGTGCTCGAAAACCTCCCCGGAAAAACCTTTCTCCCGTCCGAGTTGTCTTCCTCGTTTGCCGACCCCGATTTCTCGCGCCGGCCCTCGCTTTCCGCGGCGGAAGCGACTTGGAGAGAGGACGCGATCAAGGGGGCGAAAACCTTCCCGCACCGGAAACGTTCGGGCAGAGCGGCCCCTTCCGCCGAGAGGTCGTTTCCCGTCGAACGACTGCTCTCGAGCGATTGCGATCGCGTCTACCCGGCCCAAGAGAAATTTTCTTGGCGTAGAGGAAGCGGAAATCGCATTTTCGGGGGATCCGGGAAAATGCGAAACGAAGAATTTCATTGGGAGCTTTCAAATGCCGCGCGAACGAGCCGCCTCCAATCAAAGTTTTTCCCTCCGCCTCACCGAAAACGTTCCAATTTCACGGATATTCTTAATATTTTAAGAACGCTTTTGTTTAAATTAAAACCCAATTCTCCGTCGCATTTCGCAGACGAGTTTCCGCCCGCTTCCCTCTCACCCCCCGAGAAGGGTCGAGTTCCGTGCGGGGTGGAACGAATAAAAAGGAGTTAAGTCATTTCTGACGCGGGCTTCGCGGAGTTAAGCGTCGGGGGAGGCGGAAGCGATTTCGTCTTCGGCTGCGATTTCCTCCGCGAGCGCGGGGAGAGAGGGAAGCACGTCAAGCTCTCCCGAGAGCCGAGGGTGGCTCGGAAGGGCCGGGAAAAGAGGAGTCGACCGACTGGGAAAAGGTTATCGGCTTGCAACGCCGGGAAATAAATTCGGATCGGCGGCGATTCGGGAAAATATCGACGTCGTTATCGAAAAATAAAAAAAGGTTGGGTTCGGGGCCCAACACGTCACTCTCCTGTCAGAGCTTTCATCCTCGAAGGAAGCCTCAGACCAAAGCGGGGGGCCGCCTCGGCCCGACGCGCGAATCTCTGCTGCCGGGACGTTCGAGATAAAAACGTTCGAAAGCGACGGATTTGTTTCAATTACGAATTTGTCAGAAAGTTTCCGCTCGAGAAGGGAAATTTCGCCTCCGGACCGACAGCGGGGGCAGCTTCTGCGGTCCCGACGCGGCACCCGTCGCAAGGGGGCGCGGTTCCCGAACGCGAACGTCGACCCGCGTCGGGCGTCGAGTTCCGCTTGCTGCCCGTGCCCTAGGGAGCGGAAGCCGAGTCGGATTCCTCCCTTTCTGCCGTTTCGACGGCAGCGAAGGGAAGAATTTCAACGGGCGGGTCCGAACGGGGTCCGCGATGCTCGCTGGTAACGGACGGGGCCCGCTCGAGGGTAAAAACAAATTTTGCCGCATTTCCCGCGCCGTCGACCGAAGTTTTGCCATTTCTTATTCATAAGCGAGGCCCGCGGAATGCTTTCCGCCCTCGGATCCTCCCCTCTCGCCATCCCCCGTCGTTCAATAAATATAAATCCGCACTCGTATTGGCTTTATAACACGCGGGGGATACGAAATAATTTTGTTCTGCGAAAACTGCGAAATTTCCCGTGTTACACCTAACGTCGCATATATTTCAAAATAATCTAATCTTCATCGCTTTTTGTTCCTTCCTCCGCCCTTCAGCTCTTTGCCTCCTCCCCTCCCCCGCAGCCGCGCAGAAAATTTTCGAAATTTCTGAACAATTTTCCGAAAACATGGCCTTTGTGCTCCGAAATTCGCCTCTACGCAAATATTTACATTAATTATGAACTTGTACAGTAAATAAGCATTAAATTGAGTTCAATTACATGATTAATTGTACATTGCATGCAGGAAACCAAAATAAATTTCCCATTTGCAAACGTGAGAATTACACGTTCGATAATTCTTCAAAGGAAAATCAGCGAGCGCCACGATTAACTGCCGCGACAACCCCGGTCCGTTGTTTCCCGGGAAAGCTTCGATTCCCGCGACGTTTCGGGGGTTCCGAGCGCTGCAGGATCGGGTGGCGCGAGATTTCGAGACGCGCCCCGGTTTGCGGCCGCTGACCTCCCGTCGAGGAAAACCCGGGGTCCGGCGGGAGTCGGAAAAGCGGAGGTCAGGAACGCCGAAAAGGAAAATTCGAATCCATCTCGCGACCCGATCGAGCGAACCAAGCGATGCGGGTCGCCAACGTCCCCGCCCGGGAAGCCGAAAATTTCACTTTGCCCCAGTGTACCTCGTGCTGTTGGATCCGTTTTCCGTGTCGCTGACAGCAGTTACTTAATTAATCTCCATTTTGTTTTCGGTCATTTTCTTCTTCCTCCGAAACCGTCTTTTCGGCGTCTAAGTCGTTTCAACCCGTTCGTATTAACCGAAGTTTATAAAGGGATACACTGCGGCGAGACGGTGAGACGGTGGAAATTAATTCCGTAATTGTTATTCATCTCAATTTCATTCATAAAGGGTTGCGCCTAAGCGGTTGCAAGTACGTCCGTCGGGATTCCCGGGCAACGTTCGAGTTTGCCGTCAAAATTCGGAAATGGAAAATGGCGCGTGACGGGAAGAATTCTAAAAAACCGTTCGTATTAACCGAAGTTTAACCGGGGCTCCAATTGAAAATTTTATAAAGGCGCCGAATTAATTTTCCGGGGCGGCCCCTGCCTGCAGCGAGCGGCAAACGAGAGCCGCGGAATTTACCTGAAATTTTTGCTCCTTCCGGGCATCGAGCGAATCTCGACGATTCGGCGGATGGCGGAGGACCCGCGATGCGTGCGCGCAGCGCCATTTGCCTAATCGGGAGTGCAGAGGGGCACGAGAAACTCACTGTGAAAAGTGGAAAACGAGGAAGATTTTTCCTCCGGTCACCGAGGGAAAACCCATTCGGGAGTCGAAGGCCCGATTTCCACGACTGCGACCCGCGTCCGCTTGGACGTCGTAAATTCAATGCGGAAACCTCGGAGACGGGTCGTCCGATAAGGGACGCGAAGTCTTCCGTTTACGCGAAAGTCGAAGGAAGAGGAGGGGGGGGGAAAGAGGAAGGAGCACTTCCGCCGATGCGGCAACGCCTCGAAACGGTCGGGCGGCAACGCTTCGAGACTTCCCTCCTCTTTTCCACGTCTTTGCCGCGGCCTTTTGAATTTGTAGGAAAATTTATATCCTCACGTTAAAGACTTCCATTCTTCTCGCGGAAGCTTTGGGGGGGCTCGGATGATATTAAAAAGAGAGAAAATCAAAAGACTGTTTTTAAAAAGTTATAAAGCATAATGAACAAAGAAAGGATTGTAAAAGTAGTTGTGCGTTTTTGGGGCCACGGGAAGGAAGAAAAAGGCCTCGCAGAGCATAAGGCCTTCGGGGAAATTTCAAGAAGTGTAAATTATACCGGAAGAGGCCACAGGAGAGACAGGAAAAGAAAATTTCAACTTTGCATAAACCTTTCGGCAAATGATAAACTGCTTATATGCATTGCGGGCGAACTTTTCTTTTCCTTTTTTGCCCCCACTCCTGGGTCTCCTCCTCCCTGCGCCTTACCAGAAAGCCGTATTAATTAATTTCAAAGCCAAAAACCATAATTTTGCAATTATGCCCTCTGCTGCAGCGAAAATTTCCCGTGCCTGGCGACAACTAAATTTGTTTTTACGGCTGAACCAACCCCACAGCTTATTCCCGCTTTGCGAGCCGCACCTTAAACCTCATTTTTTTCGCCCCTTCTCGGGTCGTGAATTCAGCTAAGTTCGAACGGCGAGCGATACAACCATAAAAACCAGGTTTTTTTTTTTTTTTTTTTTTTTTTTTTTTATACAATCATTCATTCGTCGGTTCTAACGTTACGCCGGAAATAAATGAAAACTGAATCTTATTTTTCTGACAAAAGGAGAAAGAAATGAGATTTGCCTTCAATTGCACGTTTGCATGATCGAAATGCGGATATTTGAAAGCAGCAGAAATCATCGGGATTATAAAAATTTAAACGGGGCAATCAACGTCCTCCGTCTGGGATTGAAAATCGACGAGGCAACTGTCCACGGGCGTGGACAATTTTTTTTCTCCCGATGTGAAAAACCACCCCCAAATACACGCGAGATGTGAAACTGCAGTTTTTGAGTGGGGAGGGCGGGAATCGCCTTTCGCGGAGCCTTTCTGCCACTTATGCAGGTAAATAATTGGTTAATCCTAACCTTAATCGGAACCGTTGCCATCAGATCTACTGGCAATTTGTCCAATAATTAAACCTTTCATCGTAATTAATTTTTTATATTTAATAAAGTTGATTGATGTAGATTTAAGATAATAAGAAGAACGTGAGAAAATAATATTCATTATGGCCCCGGCAGGGAGGGACATCCGACTAAGATTGATTGTTCTGGGTGATGAAATTCGAGCTCTCCTCCGGTTCTCAGCAGCTCCTCTCCGTTTCCCTTCATCCGACGCCCATCTTTTTTGTCTGACGTCACGGCGGACGTTGAATAATCGTTCCTGCGTGCATCATCCACCGGGGAAGTTGCAAGCGTTCGCCCGCAGGGAAGAAACCTTCGCCGCGACGAAGGAAGGAAGCGGAAGTCGACGCGATCGGAAACGCTTTCCGTTGTCCGAAGCGATTTTCAGATCGACCCCGCGCCTCCGAGCTCGACGCCCGAGACTGTTCGTCTTGTTTCCGTTCGTCACCGCGCGCCGCGGGACGGCAGGCGGGAGCGAAGCATGTTTACGCTTCAACCGGAGGCGGAATCGCGAACTGTTAAAACGTGGAAATTTTCAAACAAAAAGCTCGCAAATAATAACGAACGGCACCGTTTGGTATTGTTGGAGAAATTGAGGAGTGAAATATTAGAAAACTCCTCGGAGTCATAATTAAAACCAAATTTCGACTTGTAGCCGGGCCCGAAAATGCTCCGGGAACGAGTAAAACAGCAGAAGATGAATTATTTCGCCCTTTTAACATTTATGAGAGTTTTATGAGATGATGAAAACATTCAGATACAAACGTACAAAGCCCGTTTCCTCTATTAACACGAATAAAGTGATTAAACTGTATTTTATATCGTTTCCTGTTGAAAATGAATTTAACGAAAGAGGGAAAACTAAATTTTCACTTAAAATAAATAAAATCGGGGCGGCAATAACTTAAGAACGGGGGAGGGAGTAAAAAAAGGGAAAAAGGAAAGAGGAACCCCCAGGAAAAAATTATTTCCCGACAATATGTTGCAGCGAACGGATCAAACAGGAGAAAATTTTGCAGCGAAATAAGCCTTGTGCGAATATATCTTTGGGAAAGGAGAGAAAACTCCGGCTTTGACTGCTGTAAATAGTTTTTATTTTCTCCAGTCGTGTGAGATTCAATTTTGGACCGGAAGGAAAAAGCTGGAAATTTTTATGAAAAGGTGGATAAACGTAACTTAATTAGGTTTGTTTGAAAGATTTATATTTTAAGCGAAAAACAGATGTTAAGGGATGATGATGGGGATGAAGCCGTCCTCTCGGGCCGCCGGACGGAGGAGAAAAATCATCGCGGAGACGGGAAGGAAATGGAAAGATCATTAATCTCGCCGGCAGATTAAATTACCGGGGGAAAATGCCCGGGACGGGGCTTTGGGCAGCGGCCGCGGCTCGGAGGAGAGAAATCTCATAAAATTTTCAAAGAGGCCCAAAAGGATTACGCGAGGGCAGAAAGTGCGCTCGGTAAGGAGAGCGTCGAGAGAACGCGGATGCGAAACAAAGACGGGAAACGTCGGAGGACGCAGCATAAATTATTCAGGGGTTTCCGGTGGGGGGGGGAGAGGAGGAGGAGGAGGAGCGCGCTTTCCCAAACTTCCGGAAGCCCGCGCTGCCTGCACGATTTAAGCGGGAGATCAAAAGGAAAGAAATTAGGGAAGGGTCAGCGAAGGAGGGAACGGGGAGGTTCCCGATGGCTTTTTAAGGGTTCTTTTCGGGGCGCGAGAAAAGAAAATCGGGGAATTGAAAAACTGACGTTTCCGAAACTTTAAAAGTTGCGTGTTCGGCGCGCGGACCGGCCCGATCGATTCGATTTCGGAGGCTTTCTCAGAGGAAGCTCGGATTTTTTTTTTTTTCATCCCTTCAGGCTCGCATCCGAACGTAAACCAGGGTTGGCGATGTTCAGTTCCAGCTGGATTTGCAAGGTCCGCCAGTGGCGTCCCGCTCCTTCGAAGATCGCGGAGGCTCCGAAGTTAATTTTGCCGCTTTTCGCTCGCTACGAAATTTCCACACGTGAAATTCCAAAAGCCGAATCTGTCCCGATCGCGAGGCATTTAGAAATCAATTTCGGGATTCTCCCCCAACCGAAGGAGGGAGAAAAAAATCCCTCAAATGTCTCGAATCGGAGATCGAACACCCCCGCGTCTTTCACCCTCGAATATTAACCTATTAATCTCGAATGAAAATTCGATTCCGACTTTTTTCCCATTTGAGGGAAATAAAATTTTCGAAAAAAAAAAATCCCTTTGTTTGCATTCGAACCCGTTCATTTTTCCGAATTCGGCGACGGCGAGATGCCCCCTCAACAGGTCCCGCATTAGCCTTCCTCCGCCGAGCGTTTCCTAATTTCCGCTTGCGTTTTAAAAAAAAAAAAAAAAAAAATTGACTGCTTCCACGTCCAGTCTTTTGCCGTGTTGGAGGAGCAGGGCGGAAGCGGAAAAATCGGGTCGCCGTGGCACGGCCGAAGGAGCAAATTATTTTCGTTCGCTTTCCCTCCGCTCGGACGGCGATTTCCCGGCACTTTTTCGCCGACTTTCCCGACGGGGTGCGGGTGGGAGTTTCGCATCCCGCGGCCCTGCCGCAGCCCGCACGCGCGATCCGGGGCTTTCGTCGCGCGAGCCACGCGTGCCGCGGCAAATGACGCGCGGGCGGCGAACCTTCGGGAAATCCCTCCCGGCTGCCGTTCGAAAAATGCGATTCGAGCCTTTTCCCCGTGCGATAATTGAGAAAGGGAATCGGTTGAAAATCACATTTCCGTGAAAAGGCGAAATTTGTGTGCGGCACCGAGGAAGACATTTCACGCTGATTCGAATGGAAAGCCGAAAGAACGCGAATGAATAAGCAAATTAAGCCGAGATGAGCTTCATAATTGGAGAGTAGGAAGAGCGGGAAAAGGCAAGAAAAAAAAAAAAAACAGAAAGAAATTTCCTTTTTTTTTTTTTTTTGTCTTTAATTGATTCGAAACCCGAACGTTACTCCCGGGGGGTGGGGGGGGAGTCGCCATCTTTGCAAGTTTCGACCGGGGAAAAAACGGAAGAAATTGATTGAAATTAAATATTCTTTTGATGCACGAAGCCTACCTCTTTCATGTAAACAAACTCCTTCCACGGTAAAGTAAATTCACTTTTTCCTTTAGCGACTACGTATCATTTCTTTTTCCTTTCCGTTAACTTATCAAATGTAACAATTAAAAAAAAAAAAAAAAAAAAAAAAAGAGAAAAAGAAAAACCGTTGAATTATAAACCGTAATTTGGAGAAAGAAAAGCACGTAACACCCCGCTTTGTGATTAACCTAGAGAAATTGAAAAAAAAAATAAAAGGGATTTTTTTTTTTTTCTTTCCATGGGAATCGACACGAAGAGGGAGAAACGTCGACAAAAGTTGGAAGACTATATTCACAAAACGCGAGCAACGACCGCTTTTAATTGGAGCTTCGATGTTGTTCGTTTCCTGCTTTTTCCCCCTCCCCCCCCACCTCCAAACCGGGAATTTTTTTCCCCCTCCCCCCCC
>JAOWBB010013684.1:2034-166324 GCA_028565995.1 Ricinus marginatus
CCCCCCCCCCCGCGGCGAAAGCTCCCGAAAACGGCGATTCGCGTATCGCTTACGAAAATCCAGGGGTCCCGGAGGATGGGCGATGCGATCGACGACCGGACCGGAGGGAATTTTTCCGAGACGGGGAAAAATGCATCCTGCGGGCGGGGAAATTTGGCGCACAAAACGCGTGGGCTCGAAAATGAATTCGCCCAGAGGCCGAGAGGACACACAAAGGCGAGCGAAATGGTGAAATACGTCAATAACTCAAAGAATAAACGATAGGCGAAGTAGAAATTCCAAAGGCTTTTTATGCGTTTGACTGGAAGCATTACGTGTGTTTCGCATTTCGCTTTTCCCTCAGACGGCAAGGAAAAACATTCCCCACAATGGAAAATTTATTTTTTCCCCAACTGCCTCCGTGTGCTTCGCGAAACTCCCGGTCTCGCGGTTAAACGCCTTTATTCGGATCGAACGCAATTATCGCGGACTGGATAAAGCGTTTTCATTAATTTCAGAGCTCCAGTTCGTGTTCCCAATAACCGAAATGATCGTATCTTAAACTCTTCAGGAAGCTCATTAGCAAAATTTGGAAGCCGAACCGGTTGAATAATTTTCAGTGCATTATACGGATCATCGAGCCACCGTCGATGTATTACTTCATTAACACGCAGCAATAATTACTCGGACGAGTTTTATTCGCTGCTTTTGAGCCGGTGGCCGAACGCCGGATTGGGGACCGCGCTGACGTTGGTGGACGTTCGCGCGTAGAACTTCCAAAGATCTCTGTCGGAATCCGAAGTTGGCGCGAAGGGACCGAGGGCAGCTCGGCGTGCGGACCCCGCGGGGCGCGGCGAGGAGCATTCAAATCCTCCCTCCCCGGAGCGTTTCCCGCTGAAGCAGAAGATTTGAGGGGAAGATGAGACGCTGAGCGCCGAAGAGTGGAGACGGGGCTTGACTGAGTGAACAGAGGGAGAAATGCATGCATGGGTTGGGGCTCCCCGAGTTTCAGGTTTATGTGGACCAGCGGACCGGGTTACTGTTCCGGAATTACCGATCGTACCGACAGAAACTCAGCCTTTTTGGATCCCCGGCAGAGCGAAATAACTGCGGGGGGGGGGGGGGGGTTCCGCCCCCCCCCCCCCCCGCCCGCTTCGAAAAAGGGAACCGAAAAGTAATCATTCCGGAAACCGAACCACTCTCGTTCCGTGCCACGGGATTTATATGTAAATATGAAATTAACAAAATTGGGTGTTCCAGCTTCTAAAAGCGGTTCACGCAGGCATTTTCGAGTTATTCGATATTTTTTTTTACGGATTGGTTTCGAAAATGGGTTGTCCGGTAACGTAATTCGTTTGAGAGAAAAAATAAAGCGGAGTAAAATTATGTTTCACAAAAGACGAAACGTGAATCTCCGCCGCGGGTCTAAAGCATCCGGTAACCATAAACCTGACAGGTACGGGGGATGAAGAAGAGGGTGCTCCCGGGGAAAATGCCCGAAGGTGGCATCGTGTCGGAAAATCCTTAAACTCGTTCCGCGGAGCCGTCGTCGGTGAGGGTTTTACCTCCCTTGTCGCGAGCGTCACGCCGTCGCCGTTTCCCTCGGGAAAGCCTCGTTTCGGGAGGAAAAATGCAACAGACAAAGAATGTAAGCTGTCGGAAGACGTGACCCGACTGCAGCGGCCCTTAAAATATGACTTTTTTATCATGTCTGCCACGTTTTTAATATCGTCCTTAATAAATTTCCTTTTCATCCCTGCCACCCCAACATTCTTAATTCTTTTTCAATAATTATATTCCTGTGATGGGAAATCGAAGCGAATACAAAGCTTCGGCAAGTGGAGCACCTCGATAAGAAAATTTCGAGAGCAGGGCGAAGAAATTCGTTTCCGATTATTCTAATCCGACGAAGAGTTCTCCATTAATGAGTTAATAGAAGGATTTTAGCAGAGAATTGATTTTCGATTCGACAACATTTTATTAATCTGGGAAAGTTAGGCCGAGGAGAGGGCGAGGCACGGATGTAAACTACACCGAAGGTTCCGTTGATTTATGTAGGATCGGTCGCGGGGGCTGCCGCTGTCGTCCGACTCAAAATCCCGATTTATATTCTCCGGGAGAAGGGCCGAGGGCCGAGAAATTAGACAGGTACGAAACTCTTTTAAGCGTGAAATGAGTTTTCCGAAAATTGTCTTCGCCGAGGAGAAATTACTTCTCTTTTTCCGCAGGTCCTCCCTAACCTTTCGTTTCGCTAACCCCGATCCCGGAACGAAATTTTCACCCCCTGCCCGCGCATCCGGAAAGGGGAACCGCCGTCGGCTGCGGCGGAAAAACGGCAGGCTGGGGGCTGTCAGCCCTGCCAGTGAGAAATCCCTTTTTTTTCGCTGCGGCGAGCAAGGAAAAGGAAGCGGGCGAAAACCGCCCCCCGCGGTCCAGGCTCAGTTTCCGGGCGCACCACTTTTGCCCCGGATCCTCGGGAGGGGAAGAAAAAAAAAAATTAAGTATCGAAATTGGATTGGGCTTCCTTAAAATTTGCCAGGTTTTCCCCTGGGATTCTCCACAAATGGTGGCAAATTTACCCTTTCATCTTTTGGGGTTGCGCATGAAATTTCGGATGCCGAGAGCCTTTTTGCAGGATGCTCGACGGGAATATTTTATTTATGAGCCTTTCCCCTTTGGTTGCCGATCGACGAGTGCTCCCTGATGCGTGGATGCTTTGACGGTTCCCTCCCGCTCCGTGCACGTTTCTCCAGCTCCAGCCCGCGAGGTCTTTGCGAGAACTTCCTCTCCGAACGGGGTGCGAATTAATTCGTTTCGTTAACCGAACTGCCAGATTGACTGTCGGCGCCGTCCCGCGTAAATTATGACAAATTCCCATCAACCCCTAATCGGAGTTCGGTTTCCATTTTTCATTCATTCAATTCTTTTCGAATGGTTGCCAACTCTTTAATTAGAGAGCCATCATTTCACCCCCTGACATATTGTTCGTTGTTCAGTTGATTGGCCCGGAGGAGGAACACTAATATTTTACTTTCGAAACGTGGGTAAATGTTTTTCGAATGCAATGAATGGGCAAACACCCAATGAAAGTATGTTCAAATAAAAGAAAAAAAAAATATACACTCGCATTGTCATTAACCGAAAGGGTAAAAAGATTATTTGCAGTGAAAAAATGCTTCGTCTGCCGAGCAACAAGAACATCATTGCCAGATATATTACGTTATTATATTAGTCTCTTTTAAATAAATAAGTACGAGAAATTTTAGAGAAAAAAAGGCTCAAAAGCGCGGGTAAAACAAATCGACCGGCTTGTTTTACGCGTTCCTTTTTAACCTTTTTTTTTTATTGTACCTGCGAGCATTGTCTCTTCGTTATTACTTTTTAATATTTAAAAATTTTCCCGGGGTTAAATGATGAAATGATCGCAGCAAAAACTCGGACGTCGAATAAGGGACATTTCCCCGAGATAACCCCGCGTACGCTTTTTCCCGGCGGCATGGATGACCCGGGGTGGAAATGGAGATTTCAACCCCCCGACGTGGAATTTTGTTAAGGGGTTGAAGGAGAGAGAGAGCACAACACTTTTACGGCCGGATACGTGCGACGCCCTCATCGTCGGCTTTGAGATTTTTCGCTTCATTCCATTGACAAAACCCCATGGAAAACGAGTTAAAACCGTAAAAATGGAGTAAGAGAAAAGATTAATTTTATTAGATTTGCATTCCAAAAACCTTGCTTGAGCCTCTTATTAGAATCATCTCTTTTCATTTTTAATTAAAAGCAAAAAAAAAAAAAAAAAAAAAATGGGGGAAAAATATCCCAAGCCTCCGCTGTAGGTTCAGCAACAAGTTTTCTGCAAAAGTTCGCCCGCCCGATAAAGAAATGCAAAACGCGAAATTTCATCGTCCCGGCGGAGCCTCCGTCCGAGGAACAAACTGGGAAATTGTTCCCTTTCGGTCAGCATGATTTTCGGGGGCTTATTGACATTGTCACGAAGGGAGCAACCGGGAAAATCCGGAATTTGAGCACTAACCCTCCCTTCCCCCCCCCATTCAAAAAACATGGCGAAAGCGGTTTAATCCCTGCTGGCTCAACAGTTCGATTCGCTGGTTCCACCCTCGAATCCACTTTCCCGTTTGAAATGCGAAGCTTTTCCGCCTCCCTTCGGATTTTTCATTACAATTTCAATTTCTTCTCACAATATCAAACATTTTCCCGGGAGTTTCACAAAACGTAAGCCCGAAATGTGAAGGAATTGCGGGCGAATTTAATTAGCTGCCCAGAAATCGTTGTAATCAAAGAATCCTCATTTGAATTCAACCGGCCGTCCCTTTCGGGAGCCTTGCACCCCGGAATTGGGTTATCCTGCAGCAGCGACTCGCCAAAATGGACCTGGATAACTCGATCAAATGTATCTGCCACCTTTTTTTTTTATTATCTCGAGTTCGCGCAGCCTTAAGCACGTCGACCGTAAAGGACCTTTGTGTGAAATTATCTCCTTTTTTTTATTTTCTCCGCAATCTGCCCCGCGGGTACCAAGCGAATTTCTCTTGGATGAACGAAGGAAAGGGGTTGTAAAAATGTGGCAAGCATCTCGTGGGAAGGGAGCCATCCCTTGGTTTTTACGCCCCCGCTACGTGTCGCGGTCTCCTGCTTTTCCAGCGCCTCCCTCCGGGAAAAACTTCCGCATCTCCCGGCGGCAAACCGAAACGAACCGGCATCGCAAGGGCGTGTGCTTGGCAAGTGGAAAACGGTTGCACGAATCGCGGGCGTTCGGATTCCGCCGGAACTGGATTTTGTCGCCTTCCGTTCGGGCGATTGTGCGACTTCGACGCGGTGAGTGCGGTGCTCCGGGTGTCGCGAATTAGAATTTTGGATTGATTTTAGAAGGAAATGGGGCCAGCGGATGACGGCTCTGTCGGGGAAGCGAGGAAAAATCCCGGTTGGAAAAAAGTCCCGAGCTCTGGGGAATCAGAAAGAGAACGCAGGGTGAAAAGTTGCCTTCTCCGATTCCTTCCCTTTTTTTTTTTTTTGGCCAAGGTTGGCAGCATTATGGATTCTTGGCGCGTTTTTTCCCTTCAGACGCTGCCGAAAAGTTAGAAGCGCCATTTGGCAATGATTGATTAATTGCCGACGCATTCGGAACCAAATCCGGAGCAATAATTTCCCCTTTTACCGGGATGGAGAGAGGAGGAGGAGGAAATACTTTTCGCAATTCTCCGACAATTTTACCCGGTGATTGATCTAACGGAAGAGCACCGGATCCCGGAACATTGATTTTTCCTCATCTCCCGAAAACGGGACCCGTAAGGAGATTTCGAAAAAAATCCGACGCCGAAATGACGCGAGACAAA
This sequence comes from Ricinus marginatus, assembly GCA_028565995.1. Lineage (NCBI taxonomy): Eukaryota > Metazoa > Arthropoda > Insecta > Psocodea > Ricinidae > Ricinus > Ricinus marginatus. The sequence goes on from JAOWBB010013684.1 coordinate 7,368, forward strand.
GCGGACGCACGGACAGCGTCCACAACATTGGAAACCCGATCGACTGGCTCCCGGAAGGGAATTTCGTCTTCCATTTCCCGTCCTTTGCGGTGCAGGAAGCGAGCTTTGTTCCCGATTGGAAAGGGGAAAATTATCGAAATTGATGAAAGAGCGAAAGCAAGATTTTTCCCTGCAGAGGAAAGCTCGCGACTTATTAGAAAGGAGAAAATGAAAAACTTTTTCCCATTTTTCTTTTTTTTCCGAATGCCTTTCTCCCGGCTGTCCGGAGGTTTGCGGACCCGGAAAATTTCCCTTTCTGCCGTCGCACAAAAAGGTATGGCTGCATTTTTCAGCCGTGCACCGAGAATCGCTGAGCACCTCGCTTCGATTTTTGCGGCTTCAAAGCCCTCCACGCGAAATTTGACGGAGGAAGGCGGTGCGGTCGCCACGCGCTTCCGCCGTCGTGTCACGAGACAAGTTCGCACCCGACGGTTTTCGGCGCTTGAAAGAATCCGCGTTTTGACTTTTTTCCCCGAGACTTATTGATGATCCCTCCTCCGTTTCCCGATACGCTTTCCCGGTGTGCGACTGCGCGGGAAAACTCCGACGCGTGCACTTTTCACCACTATCGACGCCGCCACAGTCTTAACACATACTCTATATTTGTATCGGGGTGCCCTTTAGCAAGAAAGAACAAAAATTTTCTGTGGCCGTGTACGTCTCTCGATATTTTTAATTTTCATTTTCAATTTTTCCACATCCCATTTCCAGAGCGCACCATTTTATTATTATTTTATTTTCTGTTCTTTTTTTTTTTTTCTCATTTCGTGTTTTAAAGCAATGAAAAGTGAAATTTATTTACTCTGTGATTTGCGTGTGCCGGAGGATTAGCGTCGGGTGCGCGGGAAATCCGCCATCTTTTTCTCGTTTTCGCCTCTTCATGAATAAGCTTTTAACGAACCGAAAGTGATTTTGCTTTTGCTTCATCTCGCGCATGTCAAAACATTTTGCCGCACACAAAAGAGATTAAGTTCTCAGGTCCGCTCCATGCTTCTTTGACGTGCATTTCCCTTTTTACGTGAAGTTTTTTTCCTTTTCCTCGCAATCAATGCCGAAAGGGTCACCCTGCCTCCCACCTAATTACCTTCGATCCTTTTCCGTGTCATTTTCCTTCCCTCCAGCCACGCCTTTCGCATATTTGACGGCTGCTTTCTTCTTTTTACTTTTCCATTTTGCTCTGGCGACGCCACTACAAATGGTTTTCCCGGGTCGGGAAACGAGGCGCGAAGACGGCGAGGTTTAAGGTACCGTCCGATTGCGGTTGGTGACGCCGCCTGTCGCCGAAACTGCCATTTTTTTTTTTTCCTTTTTCATTTTTTCTCTTGCTCCTCCTCGTGGCATTTTGCTAAATGTCCGATCCGGCATTCGGGGCATTTACGGTCGCTCCGCTCTGCACGGGCTGTTTTTGCTGACGGCCCTTCGGAACATCTGTCGTCCGCTACCTTCTCTCGAAAATATATTACACGCTTTATTGCTAACTATATTTTAATGGAATCCGACGTCGTGATCATGACGCAGTCAGACGCTCTGGCGTCTTCCTCGAGGTTTCCAGATTGACGTGGCGGATTTTTTTATTAAAATTGAGCGCAGCTTATTCGCCTCTAAGGCGTTTCCCAATCGATTGAAGCAATGCGACTGAATATTTATGCCCGCACACACAAATTGTGGCTGTTGAAAGCGTTTCCCATCACACCGGTTGATGAGTTTAGCTTTTTAGGTTTCCATTCGCATTCATAGTGGATGCGAGTCCTGAATATTTTTGCCTTTCGGATCGGACCCCACGAGAGAGCCATAAAAATTCATTTTTATTCAAAAAATTTTCCTTTCGCATGTAAAACACAGACAAGGAATTTTCCTTTTCATCTCAGATCGGTCATTTGAATGAGACTTAATTCCCGTCACGAATCGGGGGACGTTTCAAAACATGAGTTACTTTATGAACGACGTACGGGGATGAAAAAAAAATAAAAAAAAAAAAGAGAAGGAAAATTGTCCCGCAGGAGAAGAAAAATGAGAAATTTGAGCGGTTTTTCCATGTGCTGCTACCCCAGGCATAATAAAATATTTTCTCGGGGCAGTTTTTCTCCCCCTTGATTTAATGGCTCCTTATCATATTCTTTTTATTTATAAAAAAAAAAAAATATATATGTTACATCCACCGTCGAACTGTGATTTTTTTCCAAGCCCTCGTCAGTGGTGGTCTGCAGCAGGACGGATCGAACCAAGTTTCCTGCAGGAACTCGACCCGTTCGAATAACCTGCAAAATCGAGACTTTTTCACTTACATGCTTCTCTGCCTTTTCCCCGTTTTTTCCATTCCAAATAATTTCAGTATCGATGAAATTGAATTACAGACGGGATTCTCCTAAATCCCTTTTTTTTTTTCTTTTTCTTTTTCTTCCTTCTGCCAAAAATGAAAATCGCTAATGGAACAATGTAAGTTGATTAAAAAGAAGAGAACTAAAATGCTGCGGAATGCAAGTAATTGGATTGGGCGTAAATTGAATGCTGAAATTGATTTCTTGTCGCGTGCATTGTGAAAAGAAGGGAAACCTTCGGGAGGGGGTAAAATTTGCCACTTGGGGCTAGAGATATTCGGCATTTCCGAGATTCTCTGTTGATGCGGCACCGTCAGTTTTGGGATTTTCCCGGCCCGGGGGGGGGGGGCGGCGTATAAAAAAAAAAAAAAGAAAAAACTGTCGAACCGTCTGCACTGCAGCGTCTTTCATTTAAGCAGCAGACCGAATGAAAGACGGGGCGGTTCCACCGACGGCCGGTGCCCACGGCCTGCAGAGTTCGATTCGATCTGATCCGCTGCTGGGAGCTCTTAGTTTCCGGCTCTTCAAGACGAACAATCGCTGAATGATCCCATTTATTGGAGGAGGATTATCTTTTCCGGGTTGGCCGTAAATTACGACGCTGACAGTGCGCCTCCTTAACCCAAGCTGCAGCCCCCGCAGAGATTTACCTTTTCCCAGGCTCTTTCGCGCACGATTTAAAAAACTTTCCCGAAGTTTAACTCCACCAAATTCAATTACGTAGCACAAATGAATTTTCTCTGCATTTCTGACTAGTTAGGTAATCAAAATTTATTTTCTGGGTTTCTCAAGGAGTATCTCGCTATTCCGATGTCGTATAATTTCAGAGGAAAACGTTGATTATTTGCTTTGCGGATTTCTCAGTTTAACCATTTCTTTCCCTTTCATTCCGAACAATTATTCATGTTATTTCCACGGTTTTATATATATTTCTTCTTCTTCTTCTTCTCCTCCCCGGTTGCTTTTTCTCTACTTCTTCACAGAAGCAGAAATTTAATTTATGTTTTGTTTGCTCTTTACGATTTTGCCTCGACATATTAAAATTTTCAGATTGTAGATCTCTTTTTTTTTCCTTCTTCTTTTTTCTCCTGCAGAAAAAAAAAAAATCGCTGTTCGTTCCCGCATTTTTTTTTCCCCGAGACATCCTTTCGCCGTGCCGAACAGCATGTAAAATTAATTAACATGTTAGATTTCTGTTGCTTGCATCGCGCGCCTAACCCTCTTTCGCTGCGGCGCATTCCATGCCAATCGTTTTGTTTCCACCCAAAACATCGACGGTTTCGGATGAAATAGCCGGTCCGGGAATTGTTTTGCCCGATTTCAGCTATTAAGTGCCGGCAATGGGAAAGGTTGCGAATGAAAATGCAGTTTGAAAAAATAACGGGCGAAACCCCTCAAACGGTGCCCGAAATCGGTTTCGTCCAAACCTTAACAACCCTGCCAAAAGAACGCCAAAATTTAACCCCTGGCCCTTTAAGGAGTTCGAAAAATTCTATAGACATATTTCATTCCGTGAAAAAAAAAAAAAAAAAGGCATGAGAAGGGAAAAGGAAAAAGAACATGGTGTAATATGAGAATGTCGGGATGAATAATAATGAGGTGCTATCATTTGATTCAGCAAAGAAACCGTGGATACAAGAGAATACATTCGATTTCAAAGGGAAGAATCAATGGAAAAAGGGGGGTGGAAAATTCCCTTTATGCGTTTCGCTTCTTTGTTTTAACCTTCGTCAGATAATCACAATCCCATTAAGGCTTCGGTGGTGACCGCCCGTTTAAAACCGCTAATAATTTAACCTAACTCGCAGGGATCAAGGACTACATCAATAGAACTGCGTAAACGGTCCGGAACCCGCGGCTTTGTGCCAGAACCTGGATTTATTCAACCCCGTACGAAGTGGATTTTTTTTTATTAACCTCATATCCAGAAACGCCGAAACCTTCATTAAGCTCCGGCAAACAGGGCTTCCCCGACTGCTGCTTGGGAAGCTAATTCAAGTCAACTGATGTCCGATTCGCGTTAGGTTATCCCCGGCAGAGATTGATTTTTATTTTTCCCTTCAGACAACCTTCGGGATAATGCCGCTGAAAATATTTTTTCAGTTCATAAGCGGTTGTTTTGAATCTCAATGAGCTTTCCGGAGCAGATACTGAATAAAAATCAGTTATATTTAAATATGAATGGAATCAAATCCTGCCTTTGTCTTCCAGAAGAGCCCAAAGTTCGGTTAATCCGGGAGCGTTAAATCGCTTTGAAAAAAAATAAAAAAAAAATGAAACAAATTCAATTTTTTGCAATATTTTCGCGGATCAGGCCCGGATTTGGTTTCTTGCGACAGCGGAAAAGGTCGCAGTCGTTCGGCACGTCTTTGGAATTGCAAAAAATTGGAGAAGCAAACAGCGCCTGATCGCGGGTCAGCAATAGATCAATTTCAGTTATTCCAGTACGTGGAGCGACATGAAACAAATGCACTTATTGATTTCGGATAAAAAACTGGAAAAGTAAATGGCAGAGGAAGGGCCCGATGAAGAGCGGGGTTGAAAGCGAGAAATGGGATAGGAAGGTAATCGTTTTTCCGACCTCGTAATAAATCCGTCAATGAATGCTGAGGGCCGGGACTTTCCTGACGGGACTCTTCCCGTTTTTATTAACTCTTCCCGTACATTCGGATTGTTCAAATTATTTTTTGCCGCGTCCCGGATATTAATTCTATTTTGCTTTGCCGCGAGCGACATTAATTATTCATGTGAAAGACTGCTGATTCGGACGGGTCAGTGTTAAGCAAGATACGTTCCGAACTGCCTAACCCGGTTGGGTTGGGCTTTTTCGGACCTGGAAATCCTTTTTCTTTTTTCTGAGCTTTCGCCTCCGGAAGACCGGCAGAAAAATTTGCCCGGGGGGGGGGGGGAGGTGAAGGGCACGGGCGAAAAGGAGAGCCCGACGGGAAAACAGGCGAAAATTTTTCTCGCGTTGCGACACCGAAACGGCCATAAAACGCACAGAAAAACCGCCAAGAAAAATTTCAACGGATGACGGAAGACCTACCGCAGCAAAGGAGGCATAAATTAACCTGTCGAAATTAGCGGAAGAATTTCTTTTCTTAAACGCCAGAAATTCATGCATTTCCCATTTTGATGTCGCAAAAAAATAAGGATTTCCAGGCGGAAGGTATTTTCGCCGGGGGATCGTTTCCTTTAAATTTCAGATTTCTGTCGGCGATTGTAGCTGCCGAAAATAAAGAATTCCATCCGCGTGGCCCCGTTGTTTGTGCCCTCAAAATCCCCACCGTAAACATCGGAGCGATTTACTGGAAACTGCAGCGGCAGCACATATTTAAGCCGCATTTAAAATTTCGCTAAAGCCGAATGCGTCAATAATAGATTTTTAAAAAAAAAAAAATAAATAAATAAATTTTTCGCCAAAAATTGTACAAGGAAAAATTAAATATATTTTAACGCTCCTTCTATTGAACCCTGCGAGAAATTTTTTCAGCAGGCGAAAAAGTTTTTATATCAAAAAACACGAAATTCCCATCAGGTTTTCCTGTTTTTTTTTTTTTTTGAAACTAAACTACATTTGTTCCCGCGTTATTCCACAAGGATGAAAAAAAAACTTTGCCCGAATGAAATAACGCGAGACGGGCCATATTTTTATGTAGAGCGCCTTCCCTTTAGAACGGATCCGCGAATTTGCGAACATTAAAAACGTCCGGGGAAAAGCGTCCGGAAAATCTTCCGGAGGAGACGGGCAAAAAGGACCGAGATTCGGTCGCATCAGCATCAATCCCGATCGAATGAAAATCGAACTGGAGCTGGAAATTTGGGGCGGTGGAAAAAAGGGATAAGAATTTTCTTTTTTTTTTTATACATTATCATTTTCGGTTTTCCGCGGACTCCTCCTCACATGCTGGAAAGGAAAAATGCTCGAAAAATAAAATAAAAGGGGGGAAAAAGGAAAAACTTCTCCTAACCCATCAGCTTTATATAAAGAAGGAATTTTCTCATCCTTTGTCCAGCCAACAGTGATATCGCGGTGCTAGAGAATTATCTATAAGCTTTCTTTCTCCGCAGGATAAAAAAAAAAAAATAAGAAACAAAGAAAAGGAACAGAAATTTCAATTACCTCTCATGTTGGGCTTATCACTTTTTTTTTTTTTTTTTTTTAATGCGAATTTACCCGGAAAATTCACTTTTCTTTATTAACACGCTCTCGCAGCAGCCACCCCCGCGCCGAACCCTGCTTCATATCCTTTTATTACTCACCATAAACATTTTCATCCGTGTCTGCCAGGGCCTTCGGAAGTTTTCCTCCATTTGAGGAGCAAAATGCCGATTTTATCTCCTGCTCCCTTTCGCCTCCTGGAAGATTCATTTGCAGAATATTTGTATCAAATTATTACGAAAAACCAGGTTCTTATTTATTATGTTCAGCACGTTGGCGTGGACGGAGTAAATGGCCCAGGGTTCGGTCCCTTTTTATTTGCCCCGTGCGATATCCCTTTAATAAATTAACCGATATTCGAAGGTTTTCAAGCAAAAGCAGAATCGAATAATTTCAAATGAATTATTGGGAAAATTTTAAGGGAATACGACCGATGTTTGCACGGAAAAAAGGCACCGCCCGACTTGCACGGGAAAGGGTTTTAATAAGAGGAAAATCGTTTTGCGTATTTAACCCTTGGCTACTCCGGTTAACGACATAACACGAACGGGGTGGCGGCCCATTGGCTTTTACTCTTTTTTTTCCAGTTTCGCAGCCGGGAAATCTCCATTAATGAATAATTAGAAAAGAAAAAAAAATAACTGGAGAACGGGGCAGGAACGAGGAGAAAATTCTCCTTCCAGCCTGCGTACCGTCGTTCGACTGCTGCGGCTGAGCCATCCGCATTGCCGCCCTTTTGCCCCTGTCCGGGGGAAGTTTTTAGGGAGCGGAAGGAAGAGGGATGAAATCCCGAAAAAATCGTGACTCCATGAAAAATGCACGGAGTTAAAGGTAATTCTCCGGAGGAAGAATCAGAATTAGGAAATGCGCAGTTACATTTTCAGGCGGAACTCTCCGGTAATCCATCACTTTCGGTGATATGCACATAAGAAAGTATTCCGTCAGGGGAGGCCATATCCGTTTTCCCTCAGAAGCCGACGGTACCTGACTCCGTAGCCCTCGTCCGGAGTAAGGCGATTTTAAAAATGCCGCAAAAGCCTTGCTTAAAAAGTTTCTTTTCATTTTGTTTTTAATGTCGGCACATATTTTTACGCCTCTTCTATCTTTCGACTCCGTCTGCACATTTTCGCTCCCGAGACCGCACGGCTTTATCCACTTTATGAAACAAATATTTATGCTAATTGCGCGTTATGAATTATACTATTAAACATTTTTAAAAAAAAAGAAAAAACCTATTTTTCTGCTCAATTTACGCCCTCTTTATCCATGCTTATCATAAAAACTTATTTGTACGTTTTAAGAATAACAAATATCAGACATTTTTCTCAATTCAGAAGTTTAAGATGTGAGATTGTATAAAATGCAGCTTGTTTTGCATTTATGATTAATGCTAAGCTGAAAAACATATTTGTACAGCAACAAGGAGGGTTATGGAAAAAACCGAAAAGGGAAGATGAATGAATGAAAAGTTTTAACCCAACTGATTTTAAATTTACCATGATTTTCGGGTTATTGTGTCTTGCTGTCATTCTGCCGGGTTCGGTCTGCAGATGATGATCAATGCGGAGAACTCTCCGCATCACGGGGGACGTGGCAGGAGTAGCAAATCGTGGAAACTGCCGCTTCGGAATATTGGAATCCCCGTGAAACATGTTAAATTTTTTTTTTTTTCATCCCTCAATTTTCCAATTGAATTTTTATTCTTTTTAGTTGCTTTCGTCTTTGGCTGAAAAGTGGAATGCAAGGATGGGGGCTGGGGGAAAGGGGAAAGGAAAAAAAAATGGAAGAATAAAGAGAAAGGAAATTGTTTTTTTCTCCAGGTAATGGCATGGAAAACGGGGGATGACGCAGGGGGAGTTACCATGCCGACCTCTCCATGTTGTGCATTTTTACTGCCGTGCCCTTATATGCTTAAATGAAATGTTCTGGTGCCACTTACGCCGGACGCGAACGTACCTTTATCCAAGGCAACATCGCTCGACGATTTGCTCGTCTAACGAAATATTCCCCCGAGCAGTTTCCGGATGCAAACGCACGATTTTCCCTAGACCTGACTTTGCTGATTTCGTGCCTTCGGATTGATACCTAAAAACTTCGTTAGGCGACAGGGAATTTGGAGTGAGTTAAGGACTGAGACTGGCGAAAGGAATCGGCGAAGGAAACCGTCCAGCTCTTGATCCTTCAGGAGTGTTTCCCAATTAAGATGAAGGAGAATAACATGAGGTGAGAGCCTTAGCAATGGCCGATGACGATTCGAAAGGTTCGGTCTGTCCCCGATGCAATTCGCTTTTCCTCGCTTTCGCTTTTATTATTCCCAGACCGGAGAAAACGACACTGTCCTTAACATCTTTTTCAGGAAAAGGATTCATCCCTTAGTTGCTTCCCATTTCCCGACATCTTTAGCTGCTTTCCCGAATGATCCCAGAAGGTAGTGGGAACATTTTTTTTTTCTCCGCTCAGGCAGGTGAGTCTGCCCAGCCGGTCCTCTCTACGGCGGAAATCAACGGAAATCCCGTGCTTTTCAGGATTTCTAATTTGCGGAACACCCACGAAAATTTTCGATTTTTACATGCCCCGGAAAATGGGAGCAGAAGCCAGGTTTATTCGGGAGTTGTTTAACCTTTCAATAATAAAATTCCACCGAAATAGAGAGCTCCGTAATTATCCGAAAAAGGTTTTTAGGTGAAATCTTCTTTTTAAAGTGTCGCACGGCAACCTTTTCCCGAAGGAAGGGTCAGATTACCTTTGGATGGTAAAGAATTCCAATAAATTAACTGTCGGGAGGAGCAAACGAGGGCTTATATTAGTAAATTTTCCGAAGTGCACGAAGGCAAATATGGATTCCTTTCCCGTCCCAGGTAGCAAAGAGAAATCAAATTCCAAAAACATTCTTTCTCTTTTCTCATTTAAATAAACCCTTGAAAAGGCAAAGCCTTTTCCTTACCCTCTCCAATCGCCGGAATTCCAGATTTTCGGAAATTTTCCTACGCTGGCACCGGAACACTTGCCCACCCGCATTCTCGCTCAGGTGCCGGTTTCCTTGCGCAGGTCAGCGGAGGAAACCTTCCTCTTCGATACCATCGACAGTTGCTAAACCTTCAAGAAGAAGGCGGAACCAGAGTCGGGCTCAAATCGAAAATCCGCGGAATTATTTCGCTTCCCCCGAAATTGCATTTTCTTATGTTTCCAGCCGCGACAGCGTGCACGGAAAAGGTTTCCCGGACCTCATTTGGGTGAATCCGAAAGTCGGTTTAAAGAATTTCCCCGGAAAACGATGCGATGCGTATCGCGAAACGGGTGCGCCAACCTGAGCGGTGGTAAATCTCAGCTTTTCGACAGCTTTTTGGGTTTCGCCCGGAAAATTTCCAGCTTAAAATTGCGAGCCCTCCGCGTTTTCGAAGAGGGAAAAAAAAAAAAAAGCTGGAGACGAGTAAAGCGGAGGCCTCCCTGAAACTTCCTTCCTGATTCCCGAATTCTTTCATTTTCCAGCGGGGGGGGGGGAACGAATTCTTCCTGGGAACCGCAAAACTGTCCCAAAAATTTAAAATTCATGCGAACTTTCGGCGGGATGCCGAACATCTGTTCCCGATTCTCGAGCTCTAAAAATACATCTCGGGAATTTTTCTCCCGTTATCCCATTTTTCCTGCCTCCTTTTTCCGGGACTCGAGAATTATTAGGTTCGTTCCTTTGCCGGAGGCCCGAAAAACAAGGCTACCAGGATTTGTTTCTTTTTTTTTTTTTTTTTTTTTTTTTATAATACAAACGGAAACTTCGGCAAAAATTTTCCGTTGCCTTTGTTCGTATCAACAGATTTTTCAAACTTTCCCGGATTCCCCGGGACCCGGAATCGAAAACTTTCCGCGCCCGCTACGCCCGGAAAAAAGGGGGCAGTCCAAATTAACGCGGAATTATTTCTTGAGTTTGTCCCCGATTTTTCTTTCCGCTTAGCTAATTACTTCTCCCAGTTTCCCATTCGACGCACCGAACCCAAAGGGAAAAGCGTACGGAAGATCCTAGAGCGCCCGGTGCGAGAACGCAATTTTCAACGCGGGAAAAACAAAGAAAAGATTCTTAAAAAAAAAAAAAAAAAAAAAAAAGCGCGTGGCACCAGATGCGTTTTTGCGTATTGCGTGCTGCCTTCGTTAGAAACACGGCCCGAATGGCCTTAAGCATGCTTTAATGTTGCGTTTTACAAGCCGATAAGACACAAAACTATTGCGATCCATTAATCACGGAATCCGTTTTTAGGGTATTTCAAATTGTTCAAATTCACACTTGGACTTGGTTTGAAAGTGTAGCAGTTGAAAGCAGCGAATTTAACGAATACCCTTTGAGCCTCGTTGGGCAAAATCCGCATTTTGCCCGATTTGACTCCGCAACCAATTACCGAACGTATCAATAATCTCCTTCAGAATTTTCGCAAAAGTTTTTCCTTTTCATATTTTCCTTTTCTCTTTCAAGAAAATCTTTTCCATTCGGATTTCGAGTGGAAGTCGTTATATGTGGAAAGGAAAAAAAAAAAAAAAAAAGGAATTTTCCCTTACCGTGCTTAAACTGATTGTTGCTTTCAAATGAGGTTTCGGATCGGTGAACTCCAAATTAGAATCTCTCTCTGGGATAATGCGATTCCGCGATTTGACATCTAATTAAGGCCTGCGTGGAAGTCGGAGAAATAGGATCCCCGGGGGTTGCCGTCAGGTACGGGCGAACCCTCCGGCAGGGGCAGAAACAAAACGACGCTGCTGCACAGGCGCGCGTGATTGATTCGGTCATTCGCAGGGAACTTCTTCCGCGTGTTAAATTTCGGAAATTCGATCTGGAAAAAAAAGGAAATTTCGAAAGATAATGAAGAAGGGGTGAAAAAAAGAAAAATGGCGACCGATAAGAGGAAACTGTTGGTGGTGATACACTTAATTTTTTTGAAATCGGCGTTACCGTGTTATGTCTTCCCGGCAGAGCAAGAGGACCCGTGCAAGGAGAAGAAGTGCCCGTTCGGCGCCCGGTGCGTGCCCTCGCCCGACGGGAAAATGGCGGAGTGCGAGTGCCCGGAGAACTGTCCCAACCTCGGGGACCACATCGGATCGCGTCCCGTCTGCGGTTCCGACGGCCTGGACTACCGGGACCTTTGCGAGCTCAGGAGGACCGCCTGCCTCGGCAACGCCGAGATAATCGTCAAGTACCACGGAAAATGCGGTAAGCTCATTATCTCCGAATCTTTTTCGCACCTTTAACGTGGCATCAGACGCTCTTTCAATTTTTTTTTTTCCGCGGAGTTTTTGCGCGTTTCGCTGATATTTCATTTCACGGTTGTCGCTTTCGTTTTTTATCCTTTCCTCGCGAAGGGAGGAAATATCAGCCCCAACAAGTGAATAATACATTTCTTAATTACGGTTCTCGTCGCTTGGTTTTCGGCGTCTCCTCTCGAAATTGGTTCGAAACCCAGCATTGTCGCATTGCATCAACCTTTCTACCCTCCGTAACTTTACATCCCGGAAATTCCGGCAGCCAGGAGACGCGATCGATTTCCCGAAAAAGGAAATGAAGAAATTCGCACCGCCGCCTCACTTGTTTTTTTTTTTTTTTGGCGGGAAAAATTAATAATTTTCCCCGTTAAACGCTCCCGGCGAATTTTCCCTTCGACTAATTATTTGATTTACCGCCGTTATCCGTCGGTTATCCATATTTGCTTTCACGTAAAGCGCCTTCCTTCGCACCTTCGTTCCTCAAATTGAACGTGGTTTCACCGGCAGTGCGACACCGTGTGCCATCGAAGCGGGGGATAATTATTGAAAAAGAAATTGCAAATGCGGCTTTTGCCGGATTTCGAAGACATTTTCTGCAAATTGAACGAAATCAAGTTGTCTCCGTGCAAATTTATCGCCGCGTTCGCTTAAATGAAGAAGAAATGGAAAATCAAGTCTCAGACCCTCAAAACAAGTTCGGAGCTGAGGTAACCAATTTCACGTTCCGAGCTTTGATCTCCAATTAAAAGAGTCTCCTTTCACGGTTTTCCCGAGCATTTTACCTGTCGAATGCGATTTCGGCGATGGGGAGCGAATTTTAAGTTCGTTCGAGTCGCAAATCAAAGCAGAACAATTTTCTCCAAAATTCGGCTCAAGCGCCCGCCGGAAAAGCCGGGAAGAGCCGGCTCCCGGCAGCAAAGGGGAGCCCGCGGAAAAGCGAAGGCCTTTTACTCGCGGCTCGCGAAACCTCCGCGAGCCTCGAAATCTATCCGAGGGAAAATGAAAGGGGAAAATGGCTGAATCGACGGAAAGGAGAAGGCCAGGAAATAGAATGAAGACGAGAAAACTTGCCGAAGGTGCTTTTAAAACAAAAAGCCTCCCCATTTAATCCGCCCGAAACGAAGCAACTTTTTCGACTTCATTTCGCCCCGGGCATTGTTCAACTTTCATCCGAGACTGCTTTTCCTTTCCCGACATCGCCGTCCTCGGACGGTGACGAAGAAACAGCCGGAACCGGAAAAATAATCGTAAATTATACAAAAATGTATCTTCCTTCCTTCCCGCTTTCCCGAATTCCCGATCCCGAGACCCGCGAGATTTTCCCGGGTCCCAAAGGCGGAAGGAACGAGTATTTCCCCACGACTTTCCACGTGGAAAAAATCGACGGTTTTTGCAGATCCGTGCGAGAACATTCAGTGCCCGGAACCAGAAATTTGTCAGCTGGACAGCGACAGGCAGCCGGAATGCAAGTGCGGGGAGTCCTGCTCTCTGGAATTCACTCCCGTTTGTGGATCGGACGGGAAGACCTACAGCAACGAATGCTCTCTGCGCCAGGAATCCTGCAGGACGAGGAAGCCTTTGAGAATCATCTACCGCGGAAAGTGCAGCTCAGGTACGCTTTCTGTTTTTAACACGGCGTTTCGCGTCCATTTTTCCGGATCAGTCGGACGCAACTCATCGCGCGAAAACCTTGTTTTGGCTTTCGTTTAATTTTATTCCCAGGATGCGGGTCAAAATTCAATTTGATTTTCTCCTGCAGCAAAATCTCAAAATCTCCGTTCGATTTCCTCAATGCAATTCAGCATATTTTATCATATATTTCACAACCGATATTGTCGGCGTGTCGCTTTCGCACGAGACGGATGTCTCTTTTTCTCGTTGCAAAAAGCAAGAACCTATCCTTTGGCCAGCCCTGCAATTTTTCTATCGCCCGCTCTCAAAAACCCTCACGAAATAGTACACGTTCTTCGGTCTCTTAATAAATCTTTTCGCAGGGGACCGATAGAGCAATAAATAAAACACCCTAAAAGCTTACTTTTCCCAACAGATTTCTCTTAACTTCACTCATGGATTTGTTAAACTTTTAGGTCACAACCCTTGCATGTCTCTGAAATGCATGAACGGGGAAGAATGCATGATTAATAAATACGGGATAGCGCGCTGCGAGTGCCCGTTGGAGTGCGAACCGATAGTTCGACCGGTGTGCGGCAAAGACTCCAAGACGTACGACAACGAGTGCGAGCTGAAGAAAGCAAGCTGCCTGATGAAGACGAACATCGAAGTCTCCTACACCGGAGTTTGCGGTAAGAACGACCTCGAATCCGTAGAAGCGAAACCGATTGCTTTCGAGAGCATCGAAAATATCGTATCCTCCTTTCCGAAGGTGGAAGTGGGCCCTGCAGCGCTCATACCTGCACGCACGGTGCCATCTGCGCGGAAAGGGGAGGAAAAGCAGTCTGCGAGTGCCCGATCTGCCCGTCCGAGTTCGACCCGGTCTGCGGTTCGGACGGCATATCCTACGGAAATGACTGCAAGCTGAGACTTGAGGCATGTCAGCACAGAAGGGACATATCCGTTCTCTATCCCGGGCTTTGCAGTGAGTAAAACATCTGGCTCTCGTCCGGCAGGAGCGATACCGTGCCCCATCTAACGCTGTCTCGTTCTTTCCTCAGACGGCTGCGAAAACAAAAAATGCGATTTTTATGCCATTTGCGAAAGCGACAGTGCGGGAGAAGCCAAATGCGTGTGCCCATCCCAGTGTCCAGAGGTGAGTATCGGTGCTGTTGGCGGAGCGATCGCTTCCGAAAACCAGATTTAATATCGAGGAGTGCATTTCGCAGGGAACCCAGGGAGGTCCCGTGTGCGGAAGCGACGGACACACGTACGCATCCGAGTGCGAGCTCCGAATGTATTCCTGTCGCACCAAGCAGCTCGTCAGCCTGGCTTACAAAGGAGATTGCGGTAAATGTTTTGCTTTCTTATTAAGTTCCCATTTCAAAAGCAAACGGGAAGAATAATTTGCTTTTTAACGAGTCAAAATTGAGTTTAAGACGTTGCAATGAGCTTTCGGTCCCGCTTCAGACTTGTGCCAGGGAGTGAAATGCAAGTACGGCGCCAGATGCGAGGCCGGCGAGTGCATATGCCCGACGAATTGCTCTTATTCGGAGCCGTCAGAGCTTGTGTGCGCATCGAACATGGTCACCTATGCAAACGAATGCGAGATGCAGAAGGCGAGCTGCGAGCAGTCGAAATCGCTTAAACCGCTGAGTGTTTTCTTCTTCGGCGATTGCAGGGAGAAGTTCAGCGTTCCATCCAGTAAGTTTTCATATTAAGTCATTTACGGAAAGTCGAGGGTGTTAATATTCACTTTGCCGAGTTAAATAATGTTAATGTTAGTGGGTCCAAACCTCCGCTCCTCCAAGCGATTTTTACTTGAAACTTTCCTCTTACCTCCTGCATCTCAAATATTAACAACACTCAGTAAATAAACGACAGTGATTTATAATGGTAATATTAATATATTTTAAAACGGAAATCATTTTCACTTGGTGGTTTCGTCATTGGCACTTGACGAAGAGATTCCTCATTTTGCAATTTGTTTCTTTTTCCTCCTGAATAAGTGAAATAATACTGGGTTGTAAAGAAATTTTTGCTTGCAATCACACACGGTCGGGGAATCGTAAAATAAAGTCCAAGAGAATTATCGAATCAATTTAGCTGAATTATACAACGAAAAAAAAAAAATTCCCTGCAGACACAAAAGCGATCCAGCTCTGAAAACTATGTTTTAATGTTTCCGCGAATGAAAATAAGTTTTAATGCTTTTAATTGATGAAATGAACTTTTTGGTGCAACAGTTACAACAATAACGCCGGTCAGAACTAACATGATTAACTCGAACCAAAAGGGCGAACTAACACGTAACAAGACCCAGAAGGTATCCGACAGGGAAAAGGAGGTTTGCAAGGATATCCATTGCGATTACGAGGCCTCTTGCGAACTGGGCCCCGATAATTTTCCGAGGTGCAGTTGCAAATTCGACTGCCAAAATGTCGTTGGTAATGGCAAAGCCGTTTGTGCAAGCGATCTCCGGATATATCCCAGTCTCTGCGAGATGAAAATGGAGGGTTGTCAGAGACAGGAAGAACTAAGACTCCGTCCCCTAGAACTATGCGAAGGTAGGAAATCAAATTGGCTGCTGCTTTTTGTCACGTGCTTCCCTTCCGCCCTCCGCGGGAGAAAATGTCCCCGAAGCGAACGGAAATCCCGATGCAAGTGCTTATTTTCCAGGCATGGAAGTGAAACCTTGCAATGGTGAGCCTCCTTTGATTGATCCCGGGACCCAAATTGAGTACGATTGCGGATCGGGACCCAACCGCCAGGATTGTCCTTCAGGGAGTTACTGCCACCATACGAGGCACTTTTCAAAATGCTGCAAGAAAGGTAGACATAAATGATGGTTTTCCGGCAGTGAAGCAAGGCTCCGCACTCGGTGAAACTTTGATTCGGATATATATAACCGAAGGGACTAAATTTATTTTCAGATCTAAACAGCTTCTTCTCTAACTGCGCCGAATCTTGGTACGGCTGCTGTCCCGATCGTAAGACCGTCGCTCAAGGACCGAACAACGCCGGTTGCCCCTCACTTTGCGGTTGTAATAAATTAGGTGCGTCTAAAGACCTAAAGATGTGGCTGCCGGCGCTCGGAAAACTGAGTTCCGCGACAGCTTCCTGCAGCTTTATCCCGGATCTCACCACTTCAACTAATTCTTTACGAGCTCTTAAAAACTTGTTAAAATGCCGCATTTTACTTCGAAAACAGGATCATACAACGATGGCTGCGAGCCGGAAACGGGTCAGTGCAAGTGCAGGCCAGGAGTCGGCGGGCTCAAATGCGATCGCTGCCAGCCCGGGTTCTGGGGGCTTCCCAAAATAAAGGATGGACAGGAGGGTTGCGTGGCGTGCGGTTGTTCGCCCTACGGCTCGGTGAGGGACGACTGCGAGCAAATGACGGGACGCTGCGTCTGCAAGAGAGGCATACAGGGCCAAAAATGCACCGTCTGCACAGACCTGAACAAGGTTTTGGGTCCCACTGGCTGCGTCTACGGTAACATTTAACATTCCCAGCTGTAACGTCCGAATATTTTGCCCGAGTTCCTCTTTAAGATCGCGTTTGCTTTGCAGAAGATCAGCTTCCGGCCGCGGGGACCGAGTTGCCGTTGAAGAGGTCGACCCTCAACCGTTACACCGAACCGGAATCTATCAGCAGTCCACTGTACAAGAGTACTAGACACCTCATTGCACCCGAGCATAGGTTTGTTTACAACAAGGAGGAAAATACGCAACTCACATCTGCCAGCTTTTACCATATGTCAGACACAAGCCATGCTTTACCGTGGAATACAGGTAAATTTATTTTCGCCGTATAATCAATGACTTCTAACAAAATTTATATATATATATATACACGTAGTTATATTCCGTTACAAAAATATGTTCAATTAATGTTTTAGCATACAACATAATCGGATATAAACCGACTCCGGCGACTATTCACATAACCGCGCTGCTTGGAGATTTATGCGAAATCACTGCGGACTGCGGAGTACCACATAGCGAATGCGTCAAGGGAAGTTGCCTCTGTCCGGAAGGTTTCATGGAAACTCCGGATCGTCAGGAATGTCTGTCTTATAATTTCTACCCTACCCTCGTTCAGAAAGGTAATGACGTCCTGTCGTGTAACCCAATTTCTCCAGAAATTAGCAAAATTAATATCAAGTAATGTGAAGTTTACGGAGTTCGACCTTTCCCCGGTGGATAATTCATCAATTTTTTTCAGCCTACGACGTTCCGTCCTTCGACGGCAAGGCTTACGTGCAACTAAAGAGACTGAAAGCATACAATAAGCTGACAATCGAAATTGAATTTAAATCTTACGCCAACGACGGCATTTTGATATATTCGCAACAAAAATCCGATGGCACCGGAGACTTCCTGTCGCTGGCCATTGTTAATGGGTGAGCTGGGCATGGATAATGCGAATTTTCACATTCCAATTTCGAGAAAATTATTTACGTTCTGCTGCACGTTCTGCTGCAGATTTGTCGAGTTCCGGTACAATCTTGGAAACGGAGCCGTCGTGATAACTTCCCTGGAGAAGATCGAACTGAAAAGATTCCACAAGATCATTGCAAAACGGTATCACAGGGACGGCATTCTGAAACTGGATGATTACGAGGACGTTGCCGGACAGAGCCAGGGAAACCTGAAGAGTTTGGATCTCGTCGAGGACGCATTTGTAGGATACATACCCACGGATGCAGCAAAGTGGGTATCCGCCTCGACGAAACAATTTTTTTGATGGCAATGCAAATTAATATACCCGAGAGATTCATATTGCAGGGTTTTCGAAAACGTGGGAACCAAGCAGGGTTTAATGGGATGCATACGAAAACTGAAAATCGGGCGACACACGGTGGAACTGCACGAAGGCAGGGACCAACTCGTTGAGAAGGTTGTGGGCGTCGGAGAATGCGGAGAGAATCCATGTTCCTCATTACCCTGTAGCAATTCTGGAACGTGCTTTGCCATAGATTCGGATAGGTATATGTGTAGCTGCAAAGAAGAGTATACAGGTATGAAAAGCATGAATCAAATTAGTTCCCCGAAACATATGAACTTCTTTCTGAATTAGCAAAAATTTGATTTTACATAATAGGAGAACATTGCGAAAGTTGGCTCAACCCCTGCCTTTCCAACCCTTGCGGTTTCGGCTCTACCTGCGAGCCTCGAAGACAGGGTGGCTTCCACTGCATATGCCTCCCCGGGAAAAAGGGTAGCTTTTGCAACGAATGTGAGTCACTCAGCGCATTCGAAAATGAAATTTTCATCCGCTCCTGGATAACCGCATTAATTATTCCAAATTCTCCATCAGACGATTTGGACACGCTAGTGATCAGCCCTGCAGACTTCGACGGCAACTCTTACGTGGAGCTTCCGAGACCTGAAAACGTGGGGAGATCATTCGCTTTGGAAATCTGGGTTTTGGCCAGGGCACCGGATGGGATTTTGGTTTACAACGGTCAGTTGCCAAACGGAAAAGGAGACTTCATATGCTTGTCCCTGCACAGAGGATTCGTCATTTTCCAGTACGATCTGGGCAGCGGGTCCGCCAATATAACGTAAGATTTTCTTGTCCAGCGTTTCAAGTCTAACGTGTAGAGGAACCCTGCCGGAGAGGAAGTTTTCATTGCAGATCTTCCGAGGTAATGTCCGTGGGTTCGTGGCACTCGATTAAAGTATCTAGGACCGACAGGGATGGATCCCTGCAAGTCGACGACGGAGTCATTACTTATGGATCTTCCGGACGTCCGCTGAACGAACTTAATCTTGAATTGCCTCTGTATGTCGGGGGAGTACCGTAAGTTCTTACTTTTCGAAATTCTTTTCGTCATAAAATTATATATATGTCATTAAAATTTTAAATTAACCTTTAAGGCACGATTATGAAATTAGCAAGGAAATTAAAGCCACTGCCGGACTTATCGGAGGGATTCAAAGATTGGTGGTTAACGGCCAGTATTGGCAAGACCTGGCCATTGGTGACTACAACCTGCACAATGTCAAGAACTATTCTGGGGTGCCCTGCAACCAGACCTGCCGAAACGGCGGCACTTGTCTTCCTTACATGAACTATTTCACTTGCAAATGTCAAACTGGTTACAGTGGTGACCTGTGCGACCTACGTAAGATTTACTCGTACATCGTAACACGATCTTCTTTGTACATATCCAATGTCTGAATAAAGTACAAGCCTCATATTTTTTCTATTAGATATCAAGAAAATTGGAGGATCCAATCCCATCCGTTTGCAGAGGGAAACATATCTTGAATTTTCTAGTAAATTCGGCAAAAAGTAAGCAAGCGACTAAATTTTCAATTACTACATTGCTTCCCGCATGCATAACGCTTAAATATTTTTAGGAGTGGACGCTACCAAATGAGACTTTTAATTACAGAAAGATTCGAAGTAAATACCAAAATTATTATTAAAAACGTGAATAAAAATGTTTTATTTTACTTTGCTTGATGGACGGGTATTTCTTTACGATGAGAATTTGGCATTTTAGTATACGATCATCTTGCTTTTTTCTGTTACTAATCAAAGAATTTCTACTTTGTCTGAATATCGCTAACTGAATCAAATAAATCACATTTAAATCTTCTTTGTAGTGTTACTAACATTAATAGTACTAACATTAGAGACCAATATGAGGGTGAGGAAGAGTACAGCGATAGCGATTCAGATTATTACAGCGAATATGATGATGATGATGATGACGGTGATATGTTCGACGACAACGACAAAGAATTTTTTACGGAGGGGTATGAGCAGCGATTAACTTTCGACATCAGAAAACATTGTCAATTATTGTTAATGGAAATTATTTCATGCCTAGGAAAAAAGGGGAGCTAATGAATCACTATGAAATCATCATGAAAACGAACTCAAACAACGGGCTCCTGCTGTGGCTGGGAAGGGCAAAATCCCTAAAGACAGACCACATGTGTGTTGCAATAGTGGATGGCTACACCCAGCTAGCTTTTAAATTGGGACAGCAAAACAGTTCGCTGGTACTGAGATCTAAGGTGAAATAACTTTTATTCCTCACGCAGATTGAGAAGTTCTTTAAAACGAAAAAAAGGCAAACAGAATTTACTTTTTTCAGGTGTTCGTGAGCGACAACAAATGGCACACCATCATCGTCCACAGGCGAAAGAGGAGAGGTTACATACAGGTAGATGGTGAGGCACCAGTGAAGGGAGTCGCCGATACGCCATCCACGCTGCTGAAATCCGGTCCGCGGTTTTTTATTGGTAAGGTTGAACTCGGGCATCCCCGGAAAATCGAAACCTCAGAATATCATAAATAATCTCGCTTGTTCTCCTCTTTCAGGTGGAGCACCCGTTCTTCCCTCGGGCTTGCCGGAAGAATACTACGAGGGATTTTCCGGATGTTTGGAAAGAGTAAAAATCGACAAAAAACTCCTGGACCTTGTGAATAATAGAAAGAAAACCGAATTCTGCCACGACAATGAAGTTTAATCTATTAAAAGAAAACTAGTCGCTGTTGAAATTGTAGAAACTTAAAATTAATATGTGATTGCTACGTAAATGTCTAGTTGGTACTTGATTGTGTGCCATTTTTTGATTTGCCTTTAATAATTGAGGTTACCGGAAAACAAAGAGCTTTTTTGTTCAGTTTTTAATCCGTTGAAAATATTTAGTTTCGGTGTCGTTTTTATTCAAAAAATCGTCGTGTCAATGTATAGAATCGAACTTTATATGCTATCCAAATTAATCCAAATATAATCATATACCATGCGATAGGTACAGAAATCTGACGAAACCACTTTTCAACTTTAATTAAAATGTATCATGCGGCAAAAGAAATTTAATTTTAAGACTGAGACCGATCTTTAATTGTTCAATAAGAGCAGTTTAACGAACTGCACAAAAAAACAGCTCCCTGCCACACATCCATTAAACTGATTCTAGAATGCTGGATACATATTGGTTTTTTAGTTTTAAAATGCTGCTAACTGATACATTTTAAAAAAATATTTGTCATTTTTAACGCATATTTATACTTTTAGGAGAGATTTTTCGTTTCAATCATATTTTAAGATCAAAGCCTTCCGTTTCTCCTTTAATCGCGAACCATAAATTCAAATCATTTCAGTGTAATGTATCCTTTCTTTAAAAGCTGATAATTTTGCTAAACATCTGACAACATTTTTCAAAGGCTGTTTGCCTTAAGGATGGAAAGATCTCTGTTCTAAAATGAGCCTGAGCTTTCCTGAAATCACTTTCAAGCTGTTAATTTCTAACCTTTATAAATTTTTTTCTCCCCATTCCCTTACTCAAATATTCATCTTTTCCATTATAAACCCGATAATATATGAATGTGAGGTAATAAAAAAAAAAAACATGCGAATTATATAAATTTTAGACTATAAATTCTTTGATGTCCTTTTTTTTTGTTCCTTGATAAATTGAATAAAAGAAAATTAAAAAATTGGAATATTTTTAATAACGAAAAAGATTCAATGATTTAGATGCACCTTCATTCACTGAGTTAACAATATCTTTTAAAAAAAGAATGCATATCGGAATATATAGTGGAATATCGCGATACAACTTTATACAAAGCGTGTTCTGTATGCTTCTTAAAAAGAAGATTACGAAAAATTTCGAATTTTTCTAAAATGGGATATTCCTCTTATTATTTCTATTTAGATGTTAGTGTTGTAAACTGATTATATATCAATAAAAGCTGTTGTTTCTATGTCGTTTTTCTTATTTCTTCCTCATCCATTTAACTTATTTGGAACCCTTATGTTAGAATCTTTGAAAGCGTTTTTAGAACTCTTTTATGCCTTGTTTTTAGCAAAAACATTAATAAGTTAGCTTTGAATGTGAGTCTGTTAATAAGTTTGAAAGAGAGTACAGCTTTGAAACTAATCTATGGGAGCTGCGAATGTTCCTGTTTTAATTATAAAAATTTTTATAAAATACCTTATGAATGAAACATAAACATTCACTTGCACATGTTTATTCTTTAAAAGTTCAACCTTTAAAAACTATTAATATCGTTAAAAGAAATTGTCATGATTTTCCGTCGAAAATAATAAATTAATACTTCTCCTAAAAAAAAAAATTGTAAAACTACATTTAGGTTTTAAGATTTATAATGGAAAAGTTACAATAGCGCCAAAATGGCTTTATCCGAATGAGCGACAAAATTCCCTACGATGTCATTTATCATTCATTTTTTCATTCGTTGGCCGTGAAAAAAAAATGTTTTTGCATCGTGGTTATATTTTGTTTTTTTTTTTTTACTTTTAGTATAGTTTCTTTTTGAGCCAACAGATAAACATTTTTGAATATATCCTTCAATGGAACTAATATTGCGCGGCAGGTTTGGGTAAATTTTTTGCTTGTCATGCCTTTTTAGTCAAGCGGCATTTTTCGAAAATATCAAACATTTTCTAACTATTTATATGAAATGTTTTTAGTTAATTCATTAACTACGTGACAGTAAAAAAAAAAACGATTTTGTAACAAGCTTTCCTGACTGGTTCAGAAACTATTTAGAACTTTTAAATTGATAAGTGACATATTTTTATTTTAAAGGTAATACTGGAAAATACACTTTTTCAGAGCCAACGGTAGTATGATTAAATTAAACGGGAAGCAGGGAACACTAGCAAGATGCAGTCTTTTTATTACATTAAAATATGGTTCTTATGCCAGGGACATCCAGAATTATTCAACCCTAAAAAATGTTAACGTGAGAAAACCTTTTCTAGTATGCGTTAGTCCAGCAGCTATACCCAAACGAGATTTTGGGATGTTTGTTGTTCGGGCTATTAAAGGTGCACTAAAACTCCGTTATTTATTATTGGGTGGAGCTGTCTCTGGAGGATTAACTCTTCAGAAGGTATAAGAGTATATTAATTTCATTATTTACTTTGAATTCAAAATTATTTATGAAAAATTTTTTTGCATCAATAATATTGTCATATGAGTAAAATTATCAATTTTCATTTAAAAAACCGAACTGAATTTATTTTAAATTGTCATCCAAGTATATTGAAATTTTTTTTTTGTGCATTTTGTTATATTTAACATATTGACTTCCATAACTTTTATAATATATAATTTTATTGAGTCATTTGTTATCTATAATTTTTCAGACGTATGAAGATTGGAAGAATAATTTGCCAAGTTTGAAATGGCTGGATAATATAGTAAAAAATGCAGAACAATGGAATGATATGAAATTGTCTTTAACAGGAATCAAAGATAAATTAAAAGATAATATAGAAATGGGTGAGTAAATATTAAATGTTTTATATTAATTGGTAATATTACTAAGCACATTTTGAAATATCTGATTGTAAATTCTGAGGTAAAAATATATTACTTCCATAATATCTATGTATCATTTATATCTAATTAATTATTGATAACTTTTATAATAGAAATTAATGAAATTACTAGAATAATGGAAATAATAATATTATTTACCAATAAATATTTAATATCTTAGCAAAAACTTTTATGTCTACATTTTTTTGGATTTAGCTAGTGCATGAAAATGATATTTTGATATTCTTTAAGTAGGATTATCTTTGTAATTTAATTTAATTTAGTTTCAGATCCACAACTAAAGGAATTAGTGCACAGTAAATATAAAACCTATAAAGGTTGGTTTGATAACAGATTAGACAAGGCACTTGAAGCAGCAAAAGAGTCAACTGGAGAGTCAACGGAAAATTCAAGTGAGTAAAATTAGAACTTGAATGATTTATATGGTAAAATCTCACTCAGCTTTAGCATGTAGCAAATTGTTATATATTTAACATAAAAAATTTACAGAAAAAAAAATTTTAAATTGGCTTATTCAAGGTTTATACACATTAGTGTTAGTTTGTCTTCATCAACTATTCCAGATGATGGTCAGCTTTCCAAGTCTTTGTCATAATTTTGTAAAATTAGTATGAGGAAAAATGATTAATTCTGCCTTTGCAAATTGATCCAAAATATATTTTTTGTGTGGAATTTTTATTTTTATAAATCTGAATGTGCAGATAAAAAGCTTTTTAATTTTAAAACTTCGCATGCTAAAATTTTTAATATGTTGGAAATAAAATAATATTAACAAGTTATTTTATCATATTAACTTTCGAGGTATCGAAATGAACATTTGCTTGACTTTTCTTAATTTTTGTAAATTAAAAATTCAGTTTTTGCTGTGCTTTACATTACAATTCATTTTTTGCTATAAAAGAAAGGATATGGAAGAAAAATACCATGATTGACTGATTTTGTTTAACTGAAATATGTAATAAATATTGCATATATATGAATATTGTAAATATTTCCTAAAAGATATCATTTAAATTTGATATAAATGGTCAATTTTCCTTTTCATAGATTTTTGATTTATTGCAAAACATTAAAATAAAGATTCAATTTAAAATTTTTGAATAATGAAGTTTAATGAAAAGTTCTATAAAAGGATTTGTTATGTTATTGACAGGATTATATAATA
The DNA here is from genome assembly GCA_028565995.1 of Ricinus marginatus. Taxonomy (NCBI): domain Eukaryota; kingdom Metazoa; phylum Arthropoda; class Insecta; order Psocodea; family Ricinidae; genus Ricinus; species Ricinus marginatus. Next base: position 32,251 of record JAOWBB010013684.1, read on the forward strand.
TAAAGCAATTATGCGAAAGGACTCAAATAAGAAATGAAAAAGAATTGATTCAATTACAGTTTGACAGATTGAGGAAAATTTAATCCATAAATGCTGTACGTATAATTTATTCTGATGGGTTTAAATATGAAAAATTCACAAAGCTAAAGATCTGAAATAAAAAGAGAAAATAAAAATTTGTAGATAATAAAATGTTACAGAAATAAATATGTATTTAAATTAGCTATAAATATTTCTTTAAGTATTTCATCTGTTAAGGAACTAAGTTTATTATTATTTTCATATATAATATATATTATGCTCATGATTGTATTTGAAAAAATTATGTGGAATGAATTAAATAATAGGTTTTCAAGAATAAAGAAGAATGAACTTTTGGAATTAAAATCTAAAATTAAGTTGTAGCATAGGAGTTCAGATAAATTACTTTGAACAAGGATTGATTTCTACAGTGAATAATTTTAATAATATCTCCCATAAAATTTTATTTGAATTTTTTTTTATTTTGAAAATCAAATTATTTTCAATCCATGGAAACCTTAATGTTTTTTTCTGAAAATGCAATTTTTAAATAAAATATTTCATAATTTTTTATTTTTCGTTTTAATGATTTTTTTTGTTTTGTTTTACTTTAGGTTGGGACTCACTGCAGAATAAAATCCTTTCAGGTTAGTTAATTTTTTTTTTCGAATTCTTTGAGGATAGTTTTGGGTTTTAAACCAATTCCATTGCTTGAATCTGAATATAAATTATTTCCTGTGCCAATCAGTTTCTCACTTTTCCTTTTTCCAGATACGTGAGATGATAATACCCCAGCATGAGTAAAAGAATCCCTGATTGAAAAACATTTCAAGATGTTGAACGTTTTGTCGGTACTCCTCCATATTTGATCTATGTGAATTGTTTTATTACTAATACCATTAATAAGAACGAAGAATTTTGCATTTCACTTCTCAAAACATTCACAAATTTGTAACGATTGTCATGAATTTGAACTTTTTTAAAATTGTTCAAAGCATAAATTAAGAATTGTCTTATATTTATAACACTAAAATATTATGATACAAAAATTCCAAAATTCATATAATTTAAAAATGGTTAAAATGAAAAAGATGAATGTAAAAAAACAACTCATTAGATTTTATGGATAATGATACTTTTAATTATTTTTCAGTGGTCATAATGTTTATAACAGGTTTTCTAGTGTATATTTCATTTCTATGGGACATGCTATTTTTTATTGTTTCCTGCTCGGAAAATTTTTGATTATTAAGAAAAGTTTTTCTTTTATTTCTTAAAGCTTCATTTCGGTATCTCAAGGCGTTTCTTTGCGAAAAGAAATCGTACAATTATTTATGATTTACCGCGATTTTTTTCTTTACAGGAATGAAATCAACAACTGCAATGAAAATGACATATGATAGATCATCTAATATGGAAGGTAATTAATTTACTCGTTTATATTAAAAATTTTACACATTAGCAAAATACTTAACATCTGTCCTATTTTTTACACATCTTGATAAATTTTTAATTGAAAAACAAAAATTTAGCATACTGAATCGTATTTTTCAGCTAATAAAAGTAAAGAAACACATAATGAAATGCTTTCGATTCAACTCAAATATCAGAAGGAATTAGAAAAATTAGAAAAGGAGAATAAAGAACTGAGAAAGCAATTGTTATTAAAAAGAAATGATGTCACATCAAAAAAAATTAAGGTAAAGCATTTATCGTTATCATATAAAATAGAGTAAAATAAACTACCACTAAATAATCAGTCTTAATTAAACTTAATGAACGCAGTTTAATTTAATTTTGTATAGAAATCATTAATCGATATGTACTCCGATGTCCTGGATGAACTCAGTGACTATGACAGCAGTTACAATACCCAGGATCATTTGCCTAGGGTAGTAGTTGTTGGTGATCAGAGCTCAGGTAAAACTTCGGTTTTAGAAATGGTTGCGCAAGCTAGAATATTTCCCAGGTATTTATTTGTATTATAGTGTATTTGCGAATAATTTCATTAAAATTTAATATAAAAGTTTTCTCAGTTATGAAAAATTATTAATTTTGTAATAATAATATTCTAAAATTTTTTACTAATTTATTTTCAGAGGTGCTGGTGAAATGATGACTCGAGCTCCGGTTAAAGTAACATTATCAGAAGGACCCTACCATATTGCACAATTCAAAGATTCAGCTAGAGAATTCGATTTGACAAAGGAAACGGATTTGGCTGAATTGAGGAGAGAAGTTGAAATGAGAATGAAAAATAGCATTCGCGACGGGAAAACGGTTTCTCAGGAAGTGATATCAATGAGTGTGAAAGGTCCCGGTCTTCAAAGGATGGTGTTGGTAGATTTACCCGGTATCATAAGTGTATGTATTTTTCGCCAAAACCGAATTCGAACAAATGTACATATAAGTAATTGTATTTCTTTGTAGTCGATTTAATATTTTTTGTCTCTCAATCACATAATTAATTAAATAAAAAAAATTTATCATAATGATCATTTGTAATACCTACAATTATAATGTAATTCTTTTATTACATATAATGTCTATATTTCTATCAGCACTTTACTTATATTTAAATTCAAAATTTATATATTATAAACAACAAAAGCTCTCGTTCAAAATTCACATTTTAATTATATTAAAATTAAAAATTAAATAATAAAGTCCAATAAAACAAAAATCAAACAAAACGAATGTTCAAAATTTATTATTATTATTATTATTTTCATTAATAATAATTTTAAAATCAATAATTGCATTTCATCAATTAGACATATAAACTTCATAATTGTGGGCTTATCGATAGAAAAAAAATTCTCTGATAGTGGGTCACTATTAATAATAATTTCTCACGGGTTAGTTTCATCAGCTTTATTCTTTTTGTGTAATGAATTATTTTACCAGACTAATTCTCGGTCATTATTAATTTTTAATTATATAAATTTAATGTTAATATAAATTAACATTATTAATTTTCAATAATAAACTTCGCAGACAGTCACGAAGGAAATGGCAAATGATACAAGGGAAGCCATTAGGAAAATGACACAAACTTATATGAGCAATCCTAATGCTATCATACTTTGTATTCAAGATGGATCCGTTGACGCAGAACGTTCAAATGTAACGGATTTGGTAGCTCAAGTGGATCCTCAGGGAAAAAGAACGATTTTTGTATTAACTAAAGTTGATTTAGCCGAGGAAAATTTAGCTAATCCACAAAGGGTAGATATCAATCAAACTTTTAAAGTAAATCTGACCAGAAAATTAAATTTTGATTTTTCAAAAGTTATATTTCGTTTAATTTTAACGAATTTTTTCAGATTAAAAAAATTCTATCTGGAAAGTTGTTTCCAATGAAAGCTCTAGGTTACTTTGCCGTGGTTACCGGTCGTGGTAAGCAGGATGATTCTATACAGAATATTAAAGAATATGAGAAACGTTTTTTCTCAAAATCGAAGCTATTTAGGTAAGAACTATTATATTTTTATAGAAATATAATATCATCATGAATTCTTTCAGTTCCTTCTCAAACTCTTACTTTGATAAATACTTTTACAAAGAGAAATTATTGTATTCGAAATTATTTAGGTCCAGAAAAAATTTAAAATTTTAATACTCTATAAAATACTTAAAATTTTCTGAAAATTGATCGATTTTAGTTGGAGCAAGTTTAGAAATCTTCTAATGAGATACGTTGCAATTACCTACTTGACCATATATGAACTTATTAATCCTTTTTCTCCGATATTAGCGATGGCATGATATTGTCCTCACAATTAACGACAGGCAATTTGAGTATGGCAGTGGCTGAATGCTTTTGGAAAATGGTTAGGGAAACTGTCGAACAGCAAGCTGATGCTTTCAAAGCAACTCGATTCAATTTAGAAGCTGAATGGAAAAATAATTTTCCAAGGTAAAACATTGATTCAAAAAAACCCTAGGAGAACATTTAGAAATGTTTTTATTAATGAAAAGACATTTTATTTTTTTTCAGATTAAGAGAATTAGACAGAGATGAGTTATTTGAAAGAGCGAGAGGAGAAATGCTGGATGAGATTGTTAATTTATCACAAGTTAGTCCCACCCAATGGGAGGAACTGTTACAGAAAAAACTATGGGAAAAGGTGTCTATGCAAGTATTTGAAAATATATATTTAGTTGCAGCGCAGACCGGTGAAATAGGTATATAAATTTAATATACTTTTTTAACTAATGAATTTTTACTCTTATTTAGAGAGAATAAATTGTTTCTTATATTGATTCACTCGTGTGAATATTTTTTTTACTTTATGTATTGAGCGTGTTGGAAGAATTATCTCTCATTTCAATAATTTGTTTTAAATATTAATTTTTCAGGTCAGTTCAAAACAATCGCAGATATAAAATTAAAACAGTGGGCTGAAAAGCAACTGCCTCAAAAATCAGTTGAATCAGGTTGGGAAGTATTGCGAGAGGAGTTCACAAATTTTTTAAATAAAACAAAAAACTCGAAAGATCATGATAATATATTTGATGAATTAAAATATGCTGTTGTTAATGAAGCTGTCGAAAGGCATACATGGGAAGACAAGGTAATCGTAAAAATAATTCTTAACTACAATTGCATTATGAAAAAAATCAAATAGTTTGTAAAAATTTTATTAAGAAAAGTTATTATCTTTAGGCTTTTGAAACACTAAGAGCCATTCAACTTAATGCCCTAGAAGATAGGTCTGTTAACGAAAAAGGACAATGGGATTTAGCTGTTAAATTTTTAGAAGCAAGTGTCAAAGAAAAATTAGTTCAAAACAAGTCAAAGGTGAAGGAAATGTTTGGACCAGGTATATCAAAGTCATTATTTAAATAAATTTTTTTTGAAAATAAAAAGGTTGGAAAGACGCGAAGGAAAAAAATTCTAATTAAATTATTAATAGGTGTTAAACGTTTTTGATTGATAAAAGTTATATTGAATGATGTGAACAGAGATTTATCTATAACTTCTATATAATTTATCTATAACTATATTTTATAACTTCCTAAATTATTTTTAAAAATATAAAATTAGATATTATGCCGGGAATATATGGCAAACATATTAGTTAAAACCAATTATTTTTAAAATTTTAAATGTTATGATAAATTATTTGACAATTTCGATAAATATAAGTTTTCTCCTACTTATAAATATATGTATGTATGCAGGTGCGAAGGAACAGTGGCTGTATTGGACATATTTGACATCCGACCAGAAAATAAGGTGTAAAATTAGGAATGAATTACAAAAACTATTAAATGGAAACAAGGTAAATATTTAGAACAGAGAAATTTTTAATACATATATTTAATGAGATTTAATTATTGCATTATAAGATTTTTGATTATTTTTAAATTTCCTTTAGACGCATGGGCCTTCCTTAAGTTACGATGAATTAGCGGCAATTCGAAAAAATCTTCAAAATGTAGATATTGATGTAGATTTTGAACTTATTAAGGATACTTGGCACACAGTATATCGACAAGACTTTCTTAGTAAATCATTAGGTAAAGCCTACGATTGTAAGAAAGGTTTCTTTATGTATCAGCAAGGACTTGAATCAGAGGTAAATCTTTACCAAAAGAACATAACAAATATTGCAAGTCTCACTTGCATATATTTTATAATATTTATATAAAAATTGTTTAATTTATTTAGGTTGAATGCAGCGACATAGTACTGTTTTGGCGTATACAACAAATGTTAAAGGTCACTTCTCAGGCTTTAAGACAGCAAATAATGAATAGGGAAGCAAGAAGATTAGAGAAGGAAATAAAAGATATTTTAGAAGATTACAGCCAGGACCAAATAATGAAAGAAAAATTATTAACAGGAAGGAGGGTCATTCTGGCAGAGGAATTGAGTAAGTTAATTTTTTTAAATATCATATCTTTTGACCGAAAATTTCTAAAGAAGCTGGACAATATTTAGCTCTGGAGAAGGAGCCGCTATGAAAATGAATGGTAAAAGAATAGTAGGAAAAATCGTTAACTGACTATTCTCGTTGAGGTCGGTAAAATTGATATAATATAAATAACTAGATTTATATTTCTGATTATTATTACAAAACCTGCTAATATTCTAAAAGATTAACTTGCATCCAAAGTGAAAAATTAAAATTTTTCCTTAAATTTGTCGAAATAGCTGCAGCACTCAGTGGTGAAGAAATTTATTTATTTGGGGAAAAATATTAAATGTAAATTTGATATATATTTATATGGCGTTTCTGAAGATGAGATTCATCACTTTATATTGCATACACATGGTGATACACATTGAAGCTTAATCGTTATAGTCCCTAACTAAAATGAAGGCAGGTGCGGTAGGTAAAAAGCAATGTAAAGAAATTGCAGAGTGGAAAATGTTTTTTTTTTTTTATTTTCTGTACGAATTCGGATAGTTTCTTTTTAATTCAAGTCGCCGCCATTTTAATTTGATTTCTTTACAGAACGTGTTCGACAAATTCAAGAAAAACTAGAAGAATTCATTCAAGCTTTAAATAAGGAAAAATAAATCCTTAAGAAAAGGATTGTTATATAGTAGTAAGTTTCTTCTGCAGATATCATTCTTTATATTACAAAATTTGGATTAAAAAAAATAACACGATACCGAATAAAATTTTGTAAATATTCTGGTTTTTTTTTTATGCTGACGGTGATTATTTCCTTTATCCGTAAAAAATTTCATAAAATAATACGATTTGGTATCTGTGTTAAATCAAAATAAAAATTATTAGCAATAAATGCCAGATATTTTCCGTTTTAAATTTTTAAAATATTTGATTGAACGCTGCAATAACGAAATTAACATTCGCTGGTGTTTTTTTTGCCGTTTCAGGTGTATAAGCCCATCGTACAATGTGAGCCGTCTGAGAGGAATTGGACACATTCGAAAAAGAAAGGAGTTCCTTGGCAGTGAAGAATGTGTTTAACAGCTACAGGGGATTTTTAATCGAGAAGAAAACGTACTACATAAAATTATTTATATTTATAAGCCAAAACTAAGTTATAAGTTAACTGATATCAGACGTCAAACGTACTTATGACTTTAAATAGTTCAACGTGGTTTTTCTTTTTTTCTTTTATTGCGATTTTCTGAAGTGATTGCTGAGAGGTCCTTCGTCCGCGTAACCTGCTATTTCTTGAGGTATTATAGCACTTTCTTCCACTCCCGTGCAGGGTCGGCACATACATTCTAACGGAGCTTTGGTGGTCACCTGGAAATAAATTTTTGATCCTTCATAAACAGTCTTCGATTTTTTTTTCGCTCTCATTTTCACTGTTTTTGTTGCCATAAACTCACTCTTAATTGATTTTGAATCATACCGCTTCCATTTGCTTTTACTCGGCGCAATCTTTAAGATATTTTTTTAAAAAATATGTTTCGAACTTAATAAAGATCAAAATAAATTTTTTAATAAATTATTCTCGATGAGTAGAAATGAAGCAATCGATCCTATTGCCTTATGCGTATGATGATGAAAAACTTATTATTAATCGTTAGATGTGTGAAACAATTTCAAAATATGATAATTGCGTTAATTTTTTTTTTTCTCGTTTTGCGAATTGTAATATACAATATAATTCTAAATAATATAAGTTCACTGAATTATTTTCTGACTTAACATTTTCAACTCCAGCTCTTTTTTGCCCTTCACGAATCGCACAATTTTTATCGTAACCGCATCGTTTACTAATCTACAGTCATCGAATAAAAGACGTTTTGATTTGATTTTGGGATATGTTCCGTCGTCGGTGTGACGTGAAAATGTCGAAAAGTGAATTGCGAAAAAGAAAATCGGACGCGAAGACAAATATAAAAATAAAAAACATATAAAACGAACCTTTCTGAATTTTCTCTCTCCCGGCTTTGCTTTAGGACAGAACAAAGACACGGACGCTTCTCTCTCGCCGCTTTCCTGGCAGCACATGCAGGATCTTTCCATTTGCCATATTTTACTGCCGGATACCTTAACATTTTCGGACAGGAGAAAATCACACTTTTAAAAGCGAATGAAACGTTAGAAAGTTAATTTTTTCAAAATTCCTTTTTTACCTGTAGGTAACTGCTGCATCTTCCGGTGCAGGCGAAAGACGGTATGGGTTTCGGTATGCAACCCGGATATTGCAGGACGTGAATGACGGGAGTCACCTGGCAGTCATCGCCGGAACTCGTCGATTGGGCCGTTTGGTCGCCGGCAACGAACACGAAGGGACCGAAGAATGCTACGAAAAAGGCTGGAAAATGAAAAACAATAAAATTCGGAGGTGGCCGGGACGGAGAGCTTCAAGTTCGAGAATAAAAGAATGAAAATTACCGGTTTCGAGGTACGCGCGCGCTGTCATTTCCTCGACTGATGTCTGTGCGCGTCGTAAATGCTGCAGTAAGCGAGAAGTGACTGCGTGATAAGCGATCGCTGCCGTGCGCTAGACATCTCCAGCGCCGTGTGTGGCTGCTGCGGAAGTTCGCAGACGGTCGAACCCCGAAGAAGGAGGGAAATTTAACTTTGCCTACAAAAAGTGAGGAAAATTCACTTTAATTCCCGGCGTTCGGAGGAAGCTGTGATCTGACGGCGCCTCGCTTGAATTTGAGCTCGCACCGAAGGCAACTTGGGAATAAGGAATCCAAATTAGCACGCCTTATGGGAGAACGCATTAAGAGAAAGAAAAACGTGGAAGAGGGCGAAAAGGGTTGTTCCGGGACGCAGAAGACGAAACAGTAATCGAAGCCAACGGGGTGCAGAGTGATTCAACCCCCCGCAATGAGTTAATGCTTTTTAAAGCGGTTCAGCGCCACTAAAAGGCAAACGATGTCGGATTTTGAGTCTGCTGCGGACTTTTTCTTTTTTTGTTTTCCGAATCCCGTAATTGATTGTAGATTTGTAGCTGCACTTTCGATCCTTTAATCGACAGAATATCGAAGAACGGCAATCTTTTATTGAATTAATTTAGTTTAAAATATTACGCGGAGATTCTCGTAATGTAATAATTTGCTGCACCAATACGATGCTCTTTCCAGGTTGTCCCGTGAAAATATTTGCCGCGTTCGGGGGATTGGTGCGGCAAACTAAGGTTTCCGTCCAACGTCGATCTTCTGCCATCGCGATTGCGAAACGGATTCTTTCATCCCGCAGGCGGTGGTTGAGCCCGGATGCTTTTCGTGTTTCAAGAGCACTTTGTCAGTTGAGGGAAAATCCAACCGGGATACGCTACCGTTACCGGTTCTGACCGGCAATAGCTGGAGTTGTGCAACCGCAGGAAGCTCTGCCTTCGGTTGAGGGTGTCCGAAAATGGCAACTTCCGAAATGGGTCGAGAAAATGACGAGTTTGAATGAGTTTTTAAAAGTCGACAGTTATATTAGATCACATTAATTCTACAATGTAAAGATTCTCGGTGCGCCTTCCGCGGTGCCGTTGTGGCGGGGGACTCAGCGAGAGAAATCTCCGCATTTAAAGCATTTGCACTCGTTCGGTTCCTTCAGCTTTATGTCCATGCTCTTCTGCTCCTCCTGCGTTATCCTGATTCCGTCCGGGTCGTAGCAGTGGGACAGCGTTATCACTCGGTCCCGAAGGAAGCTCTCCCGGCAGCAGTAACACTCCTGAAAGTGAGAGTAAGAATGAGGAAAAAAGGGTGGTAAACTCCCGTGCGTCTCTGTCGCTTACCCGTAAAACCGACCTTAAGAAATCCCGTGGGAGTTATGACGCTGGGCTGGACTTGAGAATTGCAGGCGCCGTCGCATTTATTCACCGCCACCTCCCCGTTGCAAGTCCTTTGCAGCCTTCCAAGTTCGTCGAATTCCTCTTTGGCGCGGAGAGAAAAGAAAGAAAATTGGTTAAGATCTAAGTCGGAGGAGTGCCGACGGGTAAAAGGCTTTTCCCGTTTGCCTTGCAGTAAAGAATTCGCCATTAATTGTGCGCAAGCCGATTCGGCCAGGTGAGCGGCTACAACCATAACGTTTTTATTGTTAATAAAAAAAATTTGAAGCTTTTCATGTGTTATTTAGGTGTCTAACCAGAAATACCTCAAATCCAGTCAATAAATACACGGAAAATAAACCATTGCATTCGGCAGCGGAGATCTGTGCCCGGAGAAAAGGTTCGGTTACAATTTCTCGAGGTTGCGAAGTTCACAGTCAAAGAATAAAATGGCGGCCGGAATTCGGATTCCGGGAATTAGGTCGCGGGCGGGGTTTTCTAGCACCACGTCGAAGTCAATTTTCTAAAGGTTTTCCCCCCCTTCCCAAGCCACTTCTCATTTTTCCTCTCCGCTAACTTTAAACCGACGGAGAATTTCGATGGGAAATTAATTCCTTCTTTCTTCCCACAATTTACTCTTCCCGATTCATTTTTCCGGCGGTAAAATTGGCAATTTCCCAAGGCATCGGACCGTCGGATCGATGATGAAAGGAAAAACGACAAGAGCCACGACTTTTTGCCCGCGGAAAAATCGCGCAGGGCTTTTGCGGGTCCGGTCAAAATTTTTAACTTAATTTTAATCATGAGCGAAATTAAGGTTGCCCACGAATCGGTTAACTCGAATTTTTTTTTGCTTGGAAACATCAGAGCGTTCGTTTCGAAACGGGATCTGGAGTCCGGGGAGGCATTCCCAGGTGAACCTTTCCGAAAAGGCCGAGAATTCCGGGAAAAGCGCTCGATTTATTCGGGAAGCGTTGTTGCCAAAACGCTCCTTCTTTTACCTTTCCCACCGCCTTGGAGACGTGACGAAACTTTAACGTTCGCTCGATTTCGGGCAATTTCGCCATATTAAACCGCCATCTTGTGCGAATTACGGCCTGACACGAGGGGGAACGTCTACAACCAAAATACCTTTTATTATGTGTATCTCGGAAGGCAAAGTCTCGCAAAGCTCGTCGCGCTCAGCTTCCAGTTTCTTTGCTTCTAACACGGTGATGATGATGGTCCATATGCAGCATGCCTGCAATAACTGAAGAAATCATTATTTTCGGTCACCCTTCGACGCCACGCGAAAGCTTTCGAGGCTTAAATTCAACGGACGAACGGATGTATTCCTCGTAAACGTGACGTGCCTTAGATTTTTTTTATGCCTTTTATGTATTTGGATACATCCGGACGCTAACAATGCGAATACCGTTACAAATAAATTATAACTTGAACCGTTAAAAACCATACATATGTGTATGTATAAATTTTTTCATATTTAAAATCTCGGACGAAATAACTGCGTCAAAATCTAAAATGGCAAAATAGACGAAATTTCGACGACGCTCTGAGCACAGCTTGAAAATCTGCCAGATTTGTTCAAAAACTTTTCCTATTCCATCGCAAAACTTAAAAAACAAAATATCGCTGTTTAAAACATAAATTAAGCGAAATACTACGAAATCTATGCAGATCTCAGACAAAAATTTAAGTTTAACATGCAAAAGGAAGAGTGCGAAATGATCAATTTAAATCATGGCTCGCAGACGGAACAAAAATCTTGCAATTTATTTATCCACACCGTTATTCCCGCATGCCTCCATTGTAAATTTCAAATTTTGCCATCTTATCATAATTCATACAACTTAAAAGAATGCGATTACATGAGTAATCGTAATGCAAATGATATGTTCAAAAAAAAAAAATTTACCGATCTGTAAAATTTCATGTATCATAGACGAAAAAGATATTCGATAAATTAATGCACCTTTTTCATATTAAAAGTTTAAACTGCGAAAACTGATATTGAACAGTTCGGTTTCCGGCAGAGGAGAGTTGCTAAGTCTGACGTGCAGAACAGACTGATGAGTTGAATCTCGGACACGTTGTTTATTATAAGTGTTAATCAACGGGGAAACTTACCATAGTTTGTCGACTTTGATGTTGGCCGGATGAAGGAAATTCCGCAAATGAAAAACCTCGCTGTCGTTCTCAGCTGCGGCAGCTTTCCCCAGAGCGCCGTTTCCCTCTTAAAAGACTTCGGAGAGCCTTTGATTACCCCTCGCAGATGCCTTTTTCTGACGGCGAAAGGGAAAGGAAACGTAAAAACGCCGGTTAAATATCACCTTCGTCGTTAAATGCTGCATCAGCGACAGCTTCGAAAGCCGTCCGCCGATTCTGGTTCTCGGCAAGTTTTTCCGCAGCGGGATGGGTTTTCGCAAGCCGCGATTTGCGCACGAACCCTATCCGTGCGCCTTATTCCGGATCCACGACAGCAGCCGGAAAACCGTGGGTCCTCCGTCCATCCGATGGGGGAAGGTTCATTCGCCGTTTGACCAAGGTCCACGCAAATCCCGCGCTCCTGCAGATGGGGCCACCGAAAAGTCTCCAGACAAACCGAGGAAGCCGTCATTAATGTTTCGCCTGGAAAAACATGTTTTACTCCATTGTCGAGACAGCGGGGAGGCAAACCCCCGGAGGTGCCGCTTACACGAAATGTGTCTTTATCGCTGGCGAGGACGGCGAGCCGTTGCGCCGGTTTTACTCCGACAGCAAATCTCAATGTTGTTCGTCCAAGGGAAAAGGAAAACCGCGCCTCGAGCGGAAGCGATTCCGCTGCCTCAGGCGATACTCGAACCGCGGGATCCCGCGAATGCCTTCGGGGGGCGATTCGATCGCGACCCAGAGGCGGATTTGCATTTTCGAATGGAGCGAGGCGAAAGTGTTACCGGTGCGGGTACTTTTCACCGGTGCCAGTACCTGATTAGTGCGGCTACACCGAAAACACGCTCGAGTTGTTACGTTGCACCTTAGAGAGGTGAAAATGCCAGGTTCAGCGGCAAAACCGCTTACATTCGGAAGGGCTGCCTACGCCACTGGCGTTGTCGCAGGTTCGCTCTTCGCGGCCTTCGCGATTCGATACGACGGATTCGGCCTCGGCGTTTTCCCCTCGCGCTGCCGTTCCGCTCCCCGTCTGAGTTGCCCATTGTAATCGACGCGGTTCCCTCCGCCTCCGCCGACACGCCGAAGCCTCAAAGTCATTGTCTGTCACACAAATGCAATCGACTACAATTAACATTTTGTAATTTGATTCCGACGGTGTAAATTTTCCGCCCGTTGCCGTTTCGGTACCGCTGCCTTCGCGATACCGACGAGCCTCGCGTGCTCGCGTCTTCCGCGCCGCCCCTCCGCATCCGAAATATCCCCCCGCACGGTTTGCTTCCCGCGGCGCGACATCGAAATCGCGGCGTTTTACGAATTGGAATTAAACGGTTTTGAAAGCGAGGCGTCGGGAGTACTTGCGGGAAAGCGACCGGGTACCAGCGGCGGATAAGCTAAGCATGGAGCGCGCAGCAGACGACCGAATCTCGTTCGGCGATCGGCCATAAGCGGGGATCAGTTTCGTCGATCGCGGGATCGCGTTGTCTTCTGAGTTTTTACGCGTCGCGGTTCGAGCATGGAAGTTCCTCGATCGCTGTGCCAGTAGTGCGGCTTTTTTCCAGCGAAAGGTTACCCCAGTCGCTTATGTGAACAAAGTGTTTCCTCCCGTTTGTTTGGTTTGCTCGCCCGAACACGGAGGTTTGGATGCGGATACCCAGCGAGGGCGTCGGCGATCGTCCACGGAAAGTCACCCCCCATCGGTCACCACGGATTTCCTTCGCACAAATGTCATCACTCCGTACCTGGACAAGATGACGCCTCTCTTCAAGGACTCGTTTTCGGTAAGTTGCGCCCGAGATGCTTCAAAAATCACCGGGATTCCAGCCGCGGAGGAATGCGACGCACGGCTCAGGCGTTCACCCGACCCGGCCAACGCGTCCCGCTCGGTCGGTCGAGACGGGCCCCGAATCCTCCGACGCCGGCGACGGCCCGAGCGACCGTCGGAATGGTCCCCGAAGACGGCCGCTCCCGACCGACATTCGCTCGTCTTGGCCGTTGCCGGAACAACCTGACTCGGACGTAAACTGGAACGATGGGTGAACAACCATCTAGCATGCCACTGACCCAATTCCAGTGCGCCTCGAGTCTGAGAGAGCGGCTTCGTTCTCATCGCGTTTAATAAACCGAAATTCAGATTGAGCGACTTCGAAGCCGTCCGCATCGCGCTTTCTGCCTTTTTCCCAAGCGAAAAGTAATGCGCAAAGCGCTGGGAACCACCCACGCCGAAAAAACTTCTACGTGGGATTTGAACGAAGGCTTTCGAAATTGCGTCAGAGGATGCCGGAGGCATCCCACGAATCGGCAAAAACAACCCGGGGAATTGCGCTTCGACAAACTCGAGGCTTCCGTCAGAGCGAGCAAACGAGTGCCCGGGTCCGGGAAAGATGCCGCACACGACAGCAATCCCCGGGGCCTGTCGTGCAAGCTCGTCCGAACACGCCACTGAGACGAACGATCACATGAGGAGACTCCGAGATCTCGTTCGAGGCAGATCGCGGTTTTCGCTGCAGTTTCTTGCTACGCTCCCGAAACTTTGCCGCAAAGTGCACCGTGCCGTGTTATTGGGTAATGAGTCGCGTAATCGCGGCTTTCATGCACAAATAATCGATCTGCTGTGCGTCTACGTCGCTGATCATGCACGAACACCCCGCGAACGCTGTCGTTATCGTCCGTTCCCATTCAGGAACGGTTAGCACTGAACCGCCCCGATCTTCCTAACGCTAACACAAACATGCATTGTACACCGATCGCATAAATTTCGTATCTGATCTTCGGGTGAAGAAACAAACATCTAATTGAAAAATTCGCTCCAATTGAAGACCGCGATGTCAGGGAAGAGAGAAATGTAAAATAACCCATTCATTGTCTGAAAAAACGAGGGACAGAAATAAAATATTAACAGCCTGATTGCTGTCGCAACAGAGTCCGACGAGTAAAAGCGAAAACCGCGTTTTAAGAAAATAATTAATTTTATTATCGCATTTCGCATTATTCCAATTTTATAATTGCACGCGGTGGCTGATTGTTAAACGTGCGAAGCTTACATGGTCTTTTTCTGAAATTTCATCAAATGATGATATCCATTTTGATAATTATTTAAAATATTTTCGGACCGGCAAACGTTTTCGTCGGCACACTCATCGTGACGGTCCGAGTCGTTTGAAAACTCACGCTTTTATTGCAAATTTGGATTTTGGAGAGTACATCTTATGTATTCGTTGTCCAGTTACAAATAATTGATGCAGTACGTGCATAACGTTACTCGGGATATATACTTGTAAACGAACATTCATAATCACGTGAAAGGATACGGCTTTTATGCCGTTTAAATATTTATCATGTAAATGGTTGAATGTGAAAGTAATTTTTACATGAAAAAGTGGCTCTTTTTTTTTTTTTTTTTTTAACATTTCATTTCTATCAGCCCGCAAATGCTATGAGTTTTTTCTTAACGCAAAAAAAAAACCTTCGTGCGGCCGATGAAAATCTTGGAAAACACCGAAAAAAAAAAGCCTCCGAGAGTGTGAAATTAATTTTAAATCATTAGACGCGGATATGGATTCCATTTAATTCAGAGTTCGGGCTCCGATCTTGAAGGCCTCGCTTCGAATGTCAACAACATTATCGGCGATGCGCGAAAGCATTTCCTTCCGGTGGGTCGCGTTGTTGCAGGTTCGATGCGATCGCGGAGGGCGCGCGACGGAGTCGGAAGGGGGGGAAAAAAAGGAACGTTCGAAGTTTCGCGCCAAAATCCCGAAGGCGTCGAACGCTCCCTGCCGAGACGTTCTTCATTCATTTAAATTAGCGGTGACGTCACGGGCCGAGTTAAAAATGAACGTAATTCGGTGCGGAGTCCATGTTGGGTGCGCTGTTTCAGTTGGGAACCGAGCGGGAGGCGAATTGCTTTAAATTAAACGGTTTTCTTGGCCTGCAGCCATCCGAAAAGGAGAATCTCAGTCTCTCCGCGGTCTCACGCTGTGCGATAAATGTAAAATGTTACTTTTATTTTTTATTGTTTGCACGCATCCGCGGTGGTTCATCGGGAATCGTTTCATTTTTGTAACGGTTAATTGCAAATATTCGTCTGCAACTGGCGGATGTTGAGAAAATGCTAAGCCTCTAATGGTCACCTGCATTACAACGATTGGCTCAAGCTTTATTACGAACTCGGCATGACAAGTAGGAAATTTAATCAGTTCGGTGCCCCGACTCGACTTGAGATCGAGCTAATTGCTCCGTAAATCGTTCCTCCATTATTCAAATCCGTTACGAAATAGGAAATTCAATATATTTACCATTGAGGCTATTCATAAGGTGAGGTGAGACCTCCGGCGGGCGTTTAAGATCCATCTCTTAATTAACGCGGTCCATTAAATCGGTTGTCGCTGGGTTTTCCGCCCATGCAAAGAGGAACAGCTTTCTTGTAATTTCACATGTGCATTAATACATTTCTTTTACAATTAATGACTGACCCGTCCTTATTATGTAAATTTAAGCGAAAAAAAAATAATAATAATAAAACCATTTTTTATTTGAGTTAATTTCGTGCGAAAGAAAGGGAAAACGAAGCCTCAGTTTTTGCCATTGGGAAAAAGTGATTTGGTCGAGTGACTCTCGGAGGCCTAAGCTTAAGAAAGCGACGACCAAATGAAACGTTATGAAAGATACTGCCCCAAATTGTGTGCCGCGAAAACGATCACACATTCGGTGCCATTTTGAGGAGAAGGAGATCCCATGCACCGTCTCCTTCCCGAATATCCTCACCTGACAATTTGCAAAATTTCATTTTCCCATCAGGTTTCCGCGGATCAATCCGCCCAGGGCGTTTGAAAGTCGCGTCTCTTTCCTCCCTTTCGTCATTCAGCGGGGTGAAAATTTTCCCCCGCGCCGCTGGAAGAGTAAAAACTTGAAATTTACAAACGGAAAAGAGGCACTCCGCGGTCTCATTATAAAAAATTAAGGTGCAAAATATTTAATTTTTGAATATGCACACAAAGAATGCGGATAACGCAACAAATAATTTACTTCAATAGTTAACATGAAGTAATTCATTTTTGATATCTTTCCAGTAATGTAAAAAAATTACACCGCGCATCGTTAGCCATGCTGCTTAAGCAATTAAAATTTTGTTATAATAAGAGGTGTGCAAGTTAGTTATCCGCCATGAAAAGAATTAAATGAAGGTTTTCGTGTATGTTTACAAATTGCTTTACAGAATTATATTTTATACTGACCAACAATTTAATCCTCGGATGACTTTCACGTATATACATATATAAATAAAAACATGTTAACGTTTCGGGCACGGGAACCGAAAAGGAAAAAAATTTTTTTTCGTGGTTTGGTTATGTGCGTCGGTTGCATTTCCGATTCCGAGTATTTTCACAAAAAAAAAAATGCCCAAATTGGCAACGCCGAAAAGGTGATTCCGCGAACGCATTGCCATTCGTCGTGTCCCCAGCGAACCGGAACCGAAAGTCATTCGAATGATTTGACGATATCTGTTTTCGTGATGAGCGAACTCTCGTTTCGCGTTCCTTTAACCTGAAAATTTAAAATTTGCCTCGCCAGCAAAACGGGCGGAAATCCTAACTGAATCAGCGTTATTTTAAAACAAAAACCCAAATATCATTGCAAATCGCTGACTGACACGAGGAGAACCAAAGCGCCGCCAATGGAGGGCGGGGGAGAAAGGAAATGTGTGACGGAGTCCAAATTTCTGTAAGAATTCGATTTCATTACACTTTTTGAAAGACAAAAGATCTCGGTTCTAATAAAATTCGGTCGACTCTTCGTTGTAAATGCGGCAAAAATTTCTCGTTCGATGGAAAATTTCCATTAGCGAAAGAGCAACAAACCGAAAAGCAGTCGCAAATAGTGAAATTAAGAGAATTTTCTAATTTATTTTCATTCGGCTCATCATTAAGTACCGGATCATTATCCCGCGTGTAATGTCATCTTTATCAAGATTTTCGCGGTGAAAGTCTTTCGGTTTTACAACCGTAATTAGCTTATTTTTAGTTTAAGCAAATTCCCGGCACAAGGCAGAGACATTTGTTTAAATCGACGTGGGAAAAAAAAAAAAAAAAACAAAAGCGATGCTTTGCTACCGTTTCAATATGTCGGCGAAGGGGGTTTTTTTTTTTCTTTTTTTTCATTCCTTTCCTTTTTTTCAATGACTCGTCGCGCCGTTTCCTGATTTTCGACTCCGATCTCCGCCGTTCGCGTCTCCGCTCATTTCCGACCGGAACGATTTCCGCCGTCGGAAATCTCCCTTCCGCTGCTGCTCCCGCTGCGACGCGCGAATCACGTGCCTCGATACCTTCCGAAAAGGCGGAGGTTCGCGGAATCGAAGGCACCGTCCACGTGCTCGACCCCTGTGCGATTACCTGCCCGCGTTCGGTCCAAATGAAACGGATCCCAGTTGGAAAATGTTTCAGGCGGTTTTTCATCGAAAAATCTGCTCCTCGCGTCGCACATTTTTTTTTTTTTCTCTCCCCCGCTGCCTTCTTGAAATGCGACGCGAAAGTCGACCGAAAGAGGAAAAAATAACGCAAAATTTAAATTGCGGATCATACACATACCAAACGCGCAGTGAAAGGTTAAATTAGAAGACAAATAACACGTCTTAAACATTCTGTATACTCGCAGCATGCATTGCGTTCTAACATTAGACGACCATTTATCGGCTTTTAGCTATCGTCAAATTTTCTAAATTATCTGGTTATTTCTTTTTTCTTGGCTCTATTTATGTAACGCGGTCTCCCATTTTACGGTGTCATACGCGCAAGAAGCACGTAACGAGGTCAGTTCGACGAGATAAAATAACATGCATATATGTTTATAGTAGATGAATATAATAAACAAAATATGGCTGCATGACAAACGGTTGCAATTTCACGTGGCGATATCGTTGCTCAATGATTATTCCGATTTGCGCTGCGGGACGGAGCGACTCCGGGCATTTCGTGCGCAGGGGAACTGCCAGATAAGGTGCATTTTGTCGCAGCTTTGCGGGGTGGAGGAAGAAACAGCGATGAGGAAAATCGGGCGAAACCGCTCGATCTTCCCGCGACGTTTTGCACCCGGGTTCTGTTTGCCTTTCGACGGTGCCGGGGAGATCCGTTCGGATGCTCGGGCGAACGGCGAGCTCGGCAGGTTAGGGACCCGTCGCGGCTTTCGAGGGAGGTGTGGAAAATGGGAAAGTGTGTCGACCGGGTCCTCTCTCTCTCTCTCGCGAATCGAAGTCGTGGCAGTAGCTTGGCTTTTGGGGCGCTGGCAAGTCATCCGAAACAGACATCCGAGGATGTGGGCGACGAGTCGATCTCCTTGAGTGCGTTGGGCAACTGCGTCCGAGGCTCCTACGTCCGAAAAACTTTGGTTTTTTCCCTTTTCTCCGGGCACGGGCACCGGTCGACCATTTCGACGGCAATCGGTGCCGGTTCTTCCGCCCTGCTCGACATCAGCGCTTACCGTTAGAGCAGGATAAAATTGCTAATGTGAGAATTGGATTAATTCATATATTAAATTCAGGCCTCGCATGGAATTTCGTAGGTTCAATAAACTTTGTTTCCGATAGTCAAATGGTGCAGAAATCGCACTTCAGGCTTTCCGCGGACGTGAATCAGCTCGAAATGATGGAAATTCGCGATGGAGAAGGGCTTCGGGGCTTTTTCAGACACCTAAGGTTGTCGCGTTATTTAAAATGGCGGGAAAAGCACGACGCAGGGGAAATTCAGGTTGTGGACGACGTCCCCGATGGGCGTGAACGTAATTTCGAAAATATTCTCCTACGCGAATGTAAAAATTCGAGCCCCATTCCTGCACTGCATTCCCATTTCGTGCAGCGAAATTCGACAGACGGGTTCATGCAGTTCGAACGAAGTACAAACACCGAATGTGTGCATGCATACACGACGACGTTCAACTTGTGCAGCTTCTGCATTTGCCAGCTTGTGCGCTTCTTTCCAGGCAAGCATGTGCTCTGAGCTGAATCCGAACACGCCGGAAATCACAATTATTTCGCCCGTTCACTGCCGAAAACTTCGAATGTTCTGTCGCTGCATCGAATTTTTTTAAAATTTTCGTTTTTACGCTGCAGTTATCTGGAATTCAGCGTTCCCCTGTACGAACGAAACAGCAAATTCGACGGGGGGGGGGGGCCTTCGCTGACGGCCGCTCTAAAAAAGGTTTCCCCCAGTTCGGTCAACCCCAAACCCAAATTTCACAATTTTCTTTTCATTCAGTACGCCAGGCCAATTCCAAGGGGACACAGTGACAGTTTTGAAAAATTTCAAATTCGGTTAAGTGATGTCAGTTGGATTCGGTCAGTTCTGGCAGAGCGTACCAAATCTTGTCGGTCAGCTTTTGTGGACAACCGAAATAAGCGAGAGAGGGAGCAATGAAAAGGAGAAAATGAGCGAGAAAGCATTGGAAGAGCCGAAGCCGAACAGATCGACTTTGCACGGCGTCCTGCACAAGAGCATGAAGCATCCGGAGGAGGATCCGAAGCCCGCGAAGGCGCAGCAAGGGAAGCAGCGGGAAGAGGAGGACGGAAAGAAAATACAGAAAAATGTTTCCACTCTCTACCGGATTATTTCTAGTCAAAATATCGTACTGAAAAAACCTGAAGAAATCGAAATAAGTGAAAAGGACGCGGAAAACACGGATTACCAAGAGATTCGGGAAACGGATCGCTCGGAGAGCGCCAACAGACCGAGCACGGCGGAAAACGCCCTGTACTACGTGGACGAGGTTCCGGAAGGGAAGAACACAGAAATGGTGAAGTCCAGCATAGAGATAATCATCAATCCTCCATCCAAGAACAGAGCGAAGAGATCCCATTCCATAGTCGAAACCCAAAGATCCAAGTCGGTTGCGGAGCCCTTCTACTCGATCAGAAAGACCAACTCGACGGAAGTCAACTCCGATCTGGGCGATCTCTCCAGCATCCGCTTCTCCTTCCTCGACGAGAAAAGCAACCAGAGAATCAGGGATTTCGAGTACGACGTAATCGACGGGTCGAAAAGTCGCTCGGAAACCGGCTGGATGGAGGCGTCTTCGGAAAACCCGTATTCCTCTCCCAAAAGTTCGGTCCACTCTCGAAGCCTGTCGAAAGACAACTTCCCCAACGCGGATTACGTGGGACCCGAATCCACAAATACGTCGGAATTATTCTACGCCACTTCGGAAATTCTCAGCAGAAGGCCGCACACTCCGTGCATACGCCGAAAGGTGACTCTGAGGGAATCCGACTACGAGGACTTGGACATCGAAAACGGGAAATTGCCGGAGATACCCGGACAGAGCGAGGAGGGAGGAGCGAAGAGCGATTCCGACGACTACGCCGACGTCGACATAGACGACTACTGCAGACACAGGGAGGAGAACCCGAAGAAGCTCACTCTCGCGAGCAAGGGAAGAGCCGTGAATTTCACAAAGGTGCGATCCAAGATCAACAAAACGTGGCGATCCATGAAGAACTGGATCAAAGACGAAAAGGACATGAAAGAGAACCTGTACCAGAGAAGTCCGAAAGTGGAAGTGACCGAAGTCATACACGAGAACCTCACGCCGAAGAAGGTTCCGACGGCGGAAGCAGAAGCCGTGCAGGTAAATACCGATTCCTCCCGGTATTTATCGGCGGAGAACGTGAACGTGTGCGGGGACGACAGAAACGACGGAGCGCTCTCCGACAGCGAGACGTACATGGACATGACGAGGTTCCCCGAATCGGAAACCTCCGGAGACATTTTCCCGAATTTCACGCTGCTGAGGAAAATGAAGGACGGGTCATCCGGGAGCATGACGTTCTGCAAGAGCAGATACTGCCAGGAGGTAAGACGAGTCTTGCTCTTTGCATGGTGTGTTCATACAGTGCGCACGCCGGGCACCGGAGCCGCGCGTCAGGCGCCGGCCTTAAAACCGGTCGAAACCATCGGCGACAACAGCATGCAGTCAATATTTATCCGGGCAGATAAGCATTGGTCGGCCCGGAAAAAACCGCTCGTCGAAGGTTAACTCTTCCCCGGAGGTCCGACTTCCCGCAACCCCGGACGAGAGACGGAGGCCTCGAACCGCCAGATAATTATCTACGTGAAATACGCGGTTCCCGCGAAATCTCTGCGAGGAACCAAGTCAACGATCCGGTGCATGCAAAATGGCGACTTGGAGCCATGTCAAAACGCGGTTTGCAGCACTTCGCACGATCCCCGCGAACGTGACGCAAATGTTTAACTCCCTCCCCTCCCCCTGCCGCCCCCCGAAGCCGTTCCACGACGCCCTTTGAGTCGACAGTTGCCGCCTTCGGAAGGCACGTGGCTCCCCCTTCCGCAAAAGGAACACGAACCGCAAGCCTCCTTATTCGTCCGTCTCGGCCGCCGCGATTCGCCAAACCGGCAACGCAGGCACCCCCAACTGTAAATTTGGCATCTTTCGGAGCAGCGAACGATTTGCTCCTCCGCGGCGTTGCATTTATCGGCTTCCACCCTCCCCCTCCCCCGCGAATCGATCGGGCACAGAAATCTCAAGTTTTTCCGACGCGTCCGGATATTTCGGCGCCGATTCGCCCTTTTCGATTTTGGGAGCGAGGACAGCGTCCGTCGGGGGAAGCCCGAAATCCACAACCCGAGGCTTCGCCCCGAATCTCCGGTTTCTTTCATTTTCCGCGGACCCCTCGCTCCCCGCGCGTTCAACGGTTTCAACCGTCGATTCGATGCTCGGCTTCCTTCCGAAGCAATTTATTGGTAGCGAGGAACCAGTGAAACAATTAACCCCGCACGATGACCCATTGACACAGGCGATCTTGTGTCGATTGAATTATAAATCCATCACGGGATGTCTAAATCCATTAAGAGAAGCGGGTAATTTTAAAATGCCGCGTCAGCGGCGTGTTCAGGCGCGGAAAATTTCTCCGCATCTCGGCATTCAGTCGAAGAAGTCGAGCGGTCCCTCCCGGGGGGGGGGGGGCGGTGCGAAGCGGAAGCAGCGACGGCTCGGGAGGAAGTCTGCGTTTCGGGCCGTTTTTGGAGGCAATCGGAGGAGAGATTGCGGTTTTGAAACTTTCGCTTTCGCGTGTGTCGCGCCCCTCCGCCGCATTAATTAACATAATTACCCGTCCGAGAGCACTTTCCCCGCGGGTCGAATGCGATTTTTCCGTAATGAATCCGATCCGCGCGTTCTTCCTCGCGGGGCGTCTCGCTCGCATTTTCTCCCGGTTTCTCCGGGCCCCGTCGGAGCCCGGGACCCGGAAAGAAAAAAAAAAAAAAAAAAAAAAGAGCGGGAGCAGTTTTCCCCCGTTCGTTTCTTCGCTTCTGCCACGGCCGGAACCCCCGAGTGCCCCGCACCCGCATTTTTCCGCACCGACATTTAAAAGGGAAGGTGAAAACAAGTCTCGGATGACATTTTCGATCGTTGCGGACCGTTCCTTTTCGAGGAGGGGAAAAACCAAAAAAAAAAAAAAGTTGATGCTTCGCCTAACTTGAAGTGGTCGCCGTTAAGAAAAAAAAAAAAAAAGTGCAACGCGAGACGGCAAAAGGGCTCCCGAGGAGAGCGGCAAACCGCAGAGCCACCAACTGCACCGGTGCGGAGCCATTAAGCCAAACGCCTCATTTTCCGTAAGTCTGGATCGTGGGATGCGCACGTAAAATCACACAAGGCCGAAACGGTGCGTTGGTATTTTTCTTTAATTGTAAAATTATGTAAAATACATGCGCGATAACGTAAAAATATGGCAAATTAATTTTTGATTGTATTTTAATTGCGAAAACACCTCAACCGAAGGCTCGTGAGTGTGTGTGTGTGCGCGCACACTTGTTGGGTTCGGCCTTGCCCAAAGGGAAAAGCGCAATTTTTCGACGGTTTTCACGAAAATCTGCTTTTGTACCGAAACCGCGTAATTTGCAAACAATCCGCGAAAGTCAGGGCATTGTTTGTTGCCTCCCACGCGGTCTCCCAGCGCTCGAGCTGCCGAGCGACGTCTTTCGGGTCGCTTTTGCTGTCGGCGTCGGAGTATGCCTGACGGTCGTTCGCCGATGCGAAAGCGAAAAGGCGACGCCGAACCTGCAACCGGGACGCGTCGCGGCTCTAATTGAGCTCTAAGTGGACGGGTCTAATTTTGCCGGTTCGAGAGTGCGATTCGAGAGTCGTTCGATGTCGCGCGCGCACCCCAGCCCCCCCTCCCCCGCCCCCGGCAGGGGAGGGTGGCGGTTTTTTTCTTTAAATAAAGCCGAGGCCTCTCGGATTCGGGATTTTCGCGATTTTTGACCCGGATCCAAGCCGGCTCGCGCTTTTGGCACCGATTTGGAGAGCGAACCGCGGTGCCGCGACAGCTTCTGGGATGCTTTTCCGATGTGCGGACGGCTTCGCGTCCAACCGAAGTGAATTGAATTGATGTTCCGGTAGCAAGGGAAACGCTTCGAAATGTGAGAATTAAGTGAAAGCGAGTTCGCCTCGGGACGAGACGCAAGCTGGCACCGGTTATACAAGATGCATTAATTATGCGGACGTGTCCGGCACCGCAGCGTCGTCACCTTTAATCCCGCGATTGAGCGCTCCCGCTGGCGGAGGAGCGGCCGGAGCCGTCGCCCGGCTTGCGCGCGCCCTCACCGCACCGTCTCGTCTTTGCAGGGTCAAAGCGGATTCGAGGAGCTGAGGAAGTACATCAAGCAGGGAGGAGACTTCTGCAAGGAACTCTGCGCGATACTCCAGGAAAGGTACTGACCGGAAAACGCGGTAAAGTCACGGGGAAATTTTTGAGACCCTCGGGGGCCGAAGCGGACGCGACAAGCGAGAAAATGGGTTAGCGATTAATTTAGACTTTTGCATGCGACAGGGCGGAGGCGGAGAACCAGTATGCGAAAAGCTTAAACAAACTGTCAAACAAACTCCTCAAGATATCGAAGGATGCCGTGGGAAGCGTGTCGGAAGCGTGGCAGCGCATGGGAGCGGAGATGGAAGTGCAGAGCGAGGCCCACAGGACGTTCGGAATCGCCCTGAGCGAAGAGGTGGTGAAGCCTCTCAGGCAAATGATCGACTCCCATCACAGGGTCAGGAAGAACGTGGAAGCAGCCGTCGACAAAACGGGTGAGTTGCAAAACGGGGAAGTGAATGCCGGCGACGAAATTTACCGCAGGTTTTCATTCCCCCGCCGCTTTCGCGTCGCCCGCAGGTAAGACGCTCGGCGAGTGGCGTCAGGCCGAGTGCAAAAGCAAGAAGCACAGCTTCCTGTGCGCGAGGGAAAACGAAAAGCTCCAGGACGCACTGCTGGACGTGAGAAACAACAGGAACGCGAGCACTCTCCATCTGCACCACCACAACGGTCACAAGAACCTCTCGGAGAAGGAATCCGCGAAGGTGAGCCGCGAATCCGACCGGGGGAGGGCGTCGGGGAAGGAGAATTCTCCCGCAGCTCCGTGATTTGCCTTTTTTTCCCGCAGCTCGACGTGAAGCGGAAGAAAGCGGAGGAATCCGTGAAGAAGGCGGACATAGAGTACTACAGCTTCTGCGTGAGGGCGGAGAGATCGCGGCTGGAATGGGAGACGGCGGTCACCAGGGGCAGCCACTGCTTCCAGGCTCTGGAAGAAGAGAGACTTTCTAGTCTGAAACACTTGGCATCTTGCTATTTGAGAAACTACAAAGATGTCGGACCCAAGCTGATTCAGGTAGCGAATCTTCATCCCGCTGACCCGCTTCAACCGAGCGAGTTCGTCGGTCTCAGGTCTCTCGTCGATCTCTCCTTTCAGTCTTGCGATCGCCTGACCGAGCCGATCGAAAACTGCGACGTGGCGCGAGACATCCAAACCGTGGCGAGCATGAAGGGAGCCGGACAACCGGTCCAGGAGCAGCTCCTCCCCGACTTTTACGCGGAGCACGTGACCCTCGCCATGAACAGGGAGAGGAGGAAGCAAGCGTTGGTCAAACTCCTGCAGCTGATCAGGCAGGACCTGGAAAGGGAGCGACGCGGAAAGCAAGGAGTCGAAAACCTTCAAAGGGCGCTTCAGCAGACTCCGAACTTCGGAGCGGAGGAATCGCAGCAGAACGTGGACGAGAAACTGCATCACGTTAGTCTCCTTTCTTCTCGGGCGCAAAGTTTGCCTGTCGAAATGACCGAGCCGCTTATTTGCAGATGAAATCGATGCTGATCTACCTGGAAGCCGCCAGGTACAAAGTACAAAGCACTTTAGCGGAGTTGGACGGCAGGCCTGCTCCACCCCATCCGTTGGCATCCCACATCCAGGTAACGAGGGACAGACAGGGGCTGCAGCAAAGCGTGCTGAAAGTGCCGCAGTGGGCCTCGCACGACGGGACGAACGGTCCCATCCAGACGGATTGGTCCGGTCGCGAAGCCGGAGACGGAACCTCGGTCCAGCCGGACAGCGATTTCGGTGGGTATCCAACAGCCGAAAAAATGGCGGGCCACGAGAAGGAAGAGAAACCAATTTGAGCTTTTTAATTCTCCCAGATGAGTTTTCGAGCGTCGACAGCGACAAAGATTACCAGAGCAGCGTGTACAACGTGCCCATCATATCGGAATGCGCCGCTGACACTTGCTCCGAACGGAGCGGCTTCGGTCGGTGCAGGGCGCTCTACGACTACTCGGCGAAGCTGTACGACGAGCTCAACCTGCAAACAGGCGAGTGGAACGCGCCGACGGACCTCGAGGAGGGCAGCTCCCCGGCGCCCGAGACAACGACTAACAACTTCTTCCTAACTTTACAGGAGACATCATCCAGATTCACGACAAGCAGCCGGACGGATGGTGGCTCGGGGAGCTCCACGGAGTGGTCGGGATATTTCCGGCAACCTACGTCGAGGAGATCAAGTAAAGCCGCCACGGAAAGCGCCGCAGGAGAACTCTGACGTTTTCGCAGCTGAACACTTGCTAGTACTCGCATATTTTCGGTAGAAAATGTTTCACGAAAGAAAAAAAAAAAAAAAAAAAAAAAAAAAAAAAAATGAAAAATTTCGAATGCAGAGCTTTCCCGGAAGGCAGCGGCGGGAAGTCTGCCTTCCCGACAGGAAATGCGTCCACCGGGGCACCCCGCCGGATCGCGCGTTTCCGCTCCCGCGGCGAAGCCCTCGATGCGAAAAACCCGTTCTTAAATCGTACCTGCATCCGTTCGTTTTCCCGCAGCGGGCTCCCAGAGCGGGTGCAACTGCCCCGATCCAAAAGCGTTTCCCGTTCGGAGGTGTGACAGTAACTGCAAAGTTTCGAAAGCTGAGCTACTTCTCTTTTATTTAGTTGCAAAAATTTTTTTTCTTTTTTCCCATCCACAGCCTATTTATATCATTTATAAAAATCCAAATTAAAGAACAGAATATAATATATTCTTTTAGCACAAGATTTGTGATAAATATTACAAAAAAAAAAAAAAATGCAATGAAAAATTTTGTTTTTTTTTCTTTTCTCGTTTTTCCTTTACAGCAATAAATATTTTCTTTTATCATCGAATTATCAAACATCTATATTCGTTTCAACATTACAGCATCAGCGAAAAAAAAAAAAAAAAAAAAAAAAAAAAAAAAAAAAAAAAAAAGTGCTCCTAAGTGGACTCGAATATTTAAAAATTGACTTGGTTCCCGTGCCGCCCCCCACAAAAACAATGAAAATACCTGGAGCGCCAGTTAATCTTCGACAGAATCGCAACGTACCGAAGTGCATGGATGTTCAAAAGGTTAGCCTCGCCGCTCTGTTGCTGCTCCTGCCGCGAAAATCAAAAGCTGACTGGCAAAAAACAAGGAGGAAAAAGAAAAAAAAAAAAATCTTTTTCTACAGACACTTTTCACGTCGACCTTTTTCTCCTGAAGCTTAATCTTCACTAAATACATCTTCATTAATATGCATATATATATATTAAGAATACATATCGGAGCCCCCGTAAAAACGCGGGAGATTCACATGCAAGGCTGTTGGACGCTTTTTTTTTTTTTTCTTTTTTTTAATATGAATAGCACTTGTCAAAAACGGAAATGAAATTATATTAAAAAGAAAGATCTGCGTGTTTATGCATAAATATTCATTATATAATATTCCGAGATCTTTCGATCAATCAGTAATGCTAATCTGAGCAAATCCTATAAGTGCCTTGTCATCAGCGACTTCGTTGCTACCAAAACCGGAATTCTGAAACGAAATTGTACAAAAGCCCATTTTGAATACTGTGATCGTAGCGTGCTGCATTTTGAATGCAGCGTCTCGCACTGATATTCAGGTTAAAAAAAAAAAAAAAATTATTTTAAAAGTTTCCCCGCAGGGAGGAAGGTGCTCTGCAACAAATCCGAATCAGGAATGCAGCGGCGGAGCCCAAAAATCACGCCAGGTTTTTAATACAGGTCAGATGTGCCCGGGACCGTCGACAGCGTTGCAGATTCGTAATTTGGTCAGAATTAACGAAGCAAAGAAATATTATAATCCGAAAATTGGCTCACCGAAAAAAAAATAACTTAACTTCAAGTTTACTGAACTTTTTTTTTTTTTTGTTACCTTCAGAAACGAGAATGTCACGCACGTGGTTGGAAAATTTATAGTTTTCAATAGGTAATACTAACCAATGGAAATGTAACTGCACGAAGAAGGCCTTGGCTGTCTATTAGTTTTTGAAGATTAGCTGCTATTACAATAATATCTTTACCGTCTACGAGACCCGCCTGCATTAATTCGGTAGCGATACCTTCTGCCGAATCCTTACCGATGCCAAATTCAAACCGGATATCGTTGAGTTCCTTTTTCGGATTCCTGTACGTGATGAAAGAGAAAAAACAAAAAAAAAATTTTAATTTCGCCCTAGCTGCGTGAGAGCACGAAATCATTTTGCAAACCATCAGCTTTGGTCACCTCATTCGAAGTACTAAGTTGATTGGAGCTGCATTTGACGGACTCGAGCTTCCATCGATGTCGCCCAATTCTTCTTCGCTACCGCTAGAGCCGGCCTCTATGGAATTCATAGGTTTATCCGCAATATTATCTTCATCCGATGATTTGTCTTCCTCTTCCTCCGAGCTCCAAATCCATTCTCCCGTAACGGTTCGATGCAATCGTCCGCTGGCTCCGGACTGGCGCTTGCTCGCCTTCTGCACTCGTGCTTCCACGCTGGGACCTATTGCAACTAATGTCTGCTGCAGATACTTCTTATCCTTAGCTTTTCTGAAAAATGGATGCTTCAGAAGCTCCGTGGCCGTGGGCCTAAAACGTGAAAAATTTTATGTAATCTATTATTATGCAACTCACTGTCACATCAACAATTAGCTATTTCTAAATGCTTTTTAGCACCAGTCACATTTGCGATGCGAAGTAAAGAAATGAAATAAGGACGATGGCGGGAACAACTCAAACGTTGATTTTTCTAAAAAGAAGTCTCATAACAACTGGCTCACTGAATAAGCTTGCATTAAGATTCAATTTAAAAATTAAATTTTCAATTGTGAAAAAAGTAAATAAAATGGAAAACTGGTGCAATCGAGGTTATCTAACTTAATGATGATTCTGCAAATTTTTTTTTGCAATGTAAACATTATGATATCCATATCAACAATACAATTAAATTTTTTACCTTTTGGATGGATCCTTCTGCAAACAATCTACTACCATCTTTCTAAACGTTTTACCATATGCTTTATACTGATCTTTTTCTTCAGCACCAGTGTCCAAGGTTGGAGGATCATTCTGAAGAGTCAACATCAAAACTTTCATAGGCGGATACTTATGGTAAGGAGCAGTACCGGTGGCCATTTCAATAGCAGTAATTCCAAAAGACCAGATATCTGCTTTGAAATCATAGCCGTGATCCTAAAATAAAAACTGAACTACCATAACTTAAATTGATTGAAAATGTTATTATATAAATTTTTTGTTATTCACTTACCTGTTCCATTACTTCTGGTGCCATCCAACATGGTGTACCAACAAAAGTATGTCTAACTTTTTGACGTGATAAATCTCTACCAGTGGCCAGCCAAGCACTAACTCCAAAATCTGCAATCTGTACACTACCGTCTTCGCCTAGAAGAATGTTTCCCGCTTTTATGTCCCTTAAAAGAGAGATAAAAAATTCCATTAATTCACCCTTTGGCAAATAAGAGCTTTTTCAACATTCACAAAATGTGACATTTTATTTTTTTCATTACCTGTGTATCTGTCCATTGCAATGAAAATACTCTAAGCCTTTTAGAACTTCTTTTAACACAGTAGCTATAGTGCTTTCATCAAATACACCATGTTTACAATTAGAAACTCTCATTTTATGTTTAATAACATCTAAGAGAGAACCTCCTTCTAACAATTTCAGAACAAGCCACAATTCTTCACTCACAACAAAAGAAGTATAATAGGTTACTACATTTTCATGGTTACAACTTGACATTGCTTGGATTTCTTTCTGAAACAAAATTAGTTATAATTTACAGTTTCTAATGTTGTTCAAGTCTCAGTTAGTAAAAATGAAAATGGCCATACCAGTAATTCATCCATACTTGTATTCCATTTTTCCAAATTTATTCTTTTGATAGCACATTTTTCTTGTCTTGGCTTGCAAACAGCAGCATGGACAACTGCTGTTGCACCAACACCTGAAAAACATCAAATTTATTTAAAAAATAAAACTTAAATAAACAAGATAATTTTTTTTTTTACTGAAAAATCAGTAGTTTGATAAAAATACTTTAATTTCAGTGAAGAATTTTTCTAGTTTGAACTAGGTCCTATCAATATAATAGATTTCTTCTCTCTTCAAGAGAGATCACTCTGAGAGACTCTCTCTACAAAAATAAATCACTTTTTAGAGATTATTTCTTAGAAAGTCCTTTTAAAACCTCAATATAATAAAAAAATATTATATGTAAAAGGAAATCTCTTCTCAGGTTCCCTATAGATTAGAAATAATCTAAAAAGAGAAAGGGCAAAAAAATTTCTCACACCATAATAGATCTCCTAGTTGGAAACTAGGTATAATTACTTAATTACTAAGTAGTGTAAATTAATTTAAACTGGGGAATAAATAGAAAATTTTCAGTTCAAGAATTTAGCATACAATGTATACTAATCACACATAAAAATACTAGTTAATAGTATTTAGACAAAAATTATATTGAAATAAGTATTTCTAATATTTACATACTCTAACATACACATCAAATGACTCAGATGCAATTACTTAGAAAAATAATCATTTAAAATATTTGAAATATTTCATATAACACTGTAAACAATAAAAAATTCCACTTGTACAATAATTTCAAAATGCAAAATTCCCTTTAGATAAATTCTTTTCTCTTTTTAGGGGACAAACTGATATTGCAGGTTACCCGTATATGAAAGTAAATAATTTGAAAAAAAAATAATTCTGAATAATACTGTGATTATTAAAACAAATAAAAATTAGAAGTTATTAGTACCTGTGAGTAAGCTATAAATGAATTATTATAAAAAGGCAAAAAACTTCAGCATTATCTGAATAATTATTTGTGGTTTTCATGAAAATTTATTTCTGAACATAATAAAAGTAAGGTCAAAAATAAAATAATAAAAGATCATAAAATCAACTCAATAAAAATTTTTATTTCCTACTAAATTTCAAGTCATGCCTGAGAATTCTCATAAAAAGAAAATACCTATACATACTACCAATTTAAAAAAATTTTTTTTTATAATAAAACAAATGACTTTACAATACTTTAAAGGTGGATCTTATAATGAGAAAGTATATATTGACATTAGCAATTGAGATGAAACCATTTTTAAAATAAACAAATTAAAACGTGTTGAATAACAGCAAATATGAGAATTTTCACATATTCTGTTGATCACGACAAATCAGTAATCACTAAAATTCCCTTAGGCTAAAAATATATTTTAATAACAAATTTTTCTAACCTCTACAAGGTTACAGAAGTATTGCCGACATGATGTCTGTCGGTTGTCTGAAAAACTGCCATTCGGCAATAACAAAAAGTATAATGCTAGAAGCAAATGCGCCATTTGATTATTTTATTGTTCTACTTGTTTCAACACTTACCGATTACCACTTTCAATTCATAATCATCTTTGGAATTAGGCCACGGCTGTAAATTTCCGCTACCAGTGGTAGCCATTTTGTCTGAAAATATGGTGGGTTGACTCGGGGTCCATTCAGATGTTGAAGACTTTCGTCTGAAAAAACCCTGAGTTCCAGCAGGTATAATTCCGGGCGATATTTTTCTATAAAAAAAAAAAAATAATAAAAATTAAAATTGTATTAATTTTAATGCGCTCGACCAAGGTATGCAGAAAAAAAAATCAAACTTTGAATTGATTCTTTAAGAGGAAGTACGTTAAGTTTCGTTTCTAATTTTCCCTGTTTCCGATACAACCGTAAAAAAAAACGGAACAAGGTTAAAATAAGTACTTTTCAAGATTTAAAACCGAATTTTTTTGAAGTCACAAAAAAATAAAATTTTTGAAATACGAAAAATTTTCCAGCTTTTTTTTTTTTTTTTTATTCAGTAAGTTACTCCTTAAAAATAGTTGTTAAACGTAAAAAATGTCAAACGCCTTGAAAATCTCGATAATTGTACCTGAAGCACAAATGAATCATCAAGGCCGACGCTGAAATCGAGTTGTGTTTAAACTTTCTGATTTACTGTTTTCATTCAAATGCCTATTTGTCTCTCTAGGTAATGAAGTTCCAATATGAAATTATTTGCCTTTATTCAATTAAGAAAATATATCGAATGATTTAAATTAAGAAGAATATTTTCAATGTTTGAAATTGAAGATTACAAGCTTTACTTTTCAAAAGCTTGAAATTTTATATAAAATGGCGAATTTTCATTCAATAAAAAAATTTTTATTTCCAGTAAATGGCTGGAATCGAAATTCATGTTTTTTTTTTTTTACTTATGTTAGGTAATGCATGAATCTTTCTTGCGATAACTATAATAAGACCGCTGAAGGAGCTGAAAAATTTTTTCATATAAATTATTTTTTTTATTATTCTTTTACGTCGGCGATATCTATACTGTTTATGCTGGAGAAAAATTTCTAAAAAAAAAAAAAAATTTACTTGCTGAAAATTTAAAAAAATTAAAACAAACGCGGACATACAAAAAAAAAAAATAAAGCGTTATACTTAAGTTAATCGAATAAGTGGGAATATAAAATTTTTATTTTACACATCATTCAGTATAATGCATAATCGTCGTAGCAGCAGAATTTCCATTTATGTGGTTTCTGCTTGTTATCGAAACCCTGGGATAATAAATTAAAGAACTAAGACTTCAGGTGCAAATAAACGTTCATTTTCTCCTTCTTTACGGCAACATTTAAATTAAATCATTAAGTACTGATTTAAAAATCTGAAAGCCTTTCCACAACGAGCGTTTCTGTTAATATTCCTTTCTGGTTGCCGCTTGAAAATTACTTCCTTCGCCATTATTTGGCCACTTTCTACATGTCAAATGCTCCTCATTATTTAATATTGCACGCAATTTAACGTCCTCATTATATGGTTTGCCTCATTGCGGCCACTTATTTTTCGTTTCTCTGAGCACAGGACCAGCTAAATTTGCGAATATTTTCCCTTATGAAAATGAAACGGTTAAGGCAACGCGAGTCAGTTTGTTTTAATTGCCGACATGGAAATGTCGAAATTTGCCTCTGTCGCAGGAGCACCTACATTCCTTTTGCCTTTGGTTCGCGGTGAAAATGTCCGATTTTCTTTTTTTTTTTTTTCATTCCCCGACTAGACTTACAATAAAAAGTCCTTAACACTACGAGGGAGGCATTTTTTCGCGATAATATTTTCTCAGTTCGTTTGACCGAGGTTTGCATGACAGAGGAAATTGGTTTAAAAGCTTTAAAACCACATGAATTAACTCCTCCGCCAAGATTATTAGATTCGGCCCGAGCTGTCCCGTCCGTAACATAATTGTTCTAAAGGGATTTAAAGTTTAAATTAATTTACGAGAACCATGAGAAGGAAAGAGAAACTGAAAATGACAAAAATGACAGTTATGCCGAGTGATATGTCAAAAAAGAAAAAGAAATAATATATCCTTGATTAGAATTAATGAACGAATAATTGTTTTTTTTTATTTTTAGATGTCGAATGCCCGACAACATGTTTCACCGTTTGCTTTTGGGGATTTCGGACTCTGATGGGATTTTATGCCGACGATGCTGAAGCTCGGGTGAAACGGTCAACGAAGGAGTTTATCGAACTCCCCGAACAAAGAGATGTCAAAAGCAGAAGTCGTAAATATTGGAGGCAGAACTAAAAATATAAAAAGGGAGCGGAGAGTGACGTCACGGGAATATTTGTCAAGCAAAACAGGAATTTCGTCGCCGTTCCCGTGACAATTCCCAAAATTTTTCCCCCACGCTTCAACAGCGTGATCATGATCGACGGCAAAGATTCCCGTCGAGGAAGGCGCTGCCGCGAGCAGGAAGGAAAGCGCAACGAATTGTGCGCCCCTGCATCGGGATCGGCTCATACGCGGACAACGCAAGCTGGTGCTCCCGCAGCACCGGTGACACATGCCCGTCCTTCCTGTTGTCCGCTCGTCGGGCTCATTAAGGTTCGCCCCAATAAGGTTGAGAATCCTTGCTGATGAATAAGGATTTGAGGTGCCCGAGGACGGGCCGTCGTCGTTCGGGGTTCGGTGACGCGCAGTTTCAAACGCCGCCGGGCTCGGGGGATGACCGACAACCGAACGCCGCACTTCGATTTTACGGTTTCCACCCTTTCCGCCCGGCGAAACCGAGGTGACTTACCTCTGTTTGCCTATGTGAAAAATCGGAAGAACCTTCGAATTGTCGGCGAACTCGATGCTGCTGCCCCGTATGATGTTGACGGCGCCGGATCGTCTTCTTCTGTGATCGGAGCTGCAAGAAAGTGCGCAATGAAAGCATTTGCGAAATGCTGCGCGGCGTTTTCCCCCCGATCCGGAGCAAGGGAGTTTGGGCGGCATCCGCACGGGATGCTTTTGATTGCCTTTATTAAATGTAATAAGCGAAATATTTTTAACCCAAGCTCCGCGATGGATTCGCCGAAGAGAGAACTGCAAGAAACGTACTTACCATATAGGTTTTATGAGAACATCGCAAGATTGAAAATCCTTTACATTCGACATTATAACCATCACTTTATCCGAATGCGTGGAACCCGAAGCAATCAGCGATCCTCCTCGAAGGTTTTTATTATTTTTCAAAAGTTATTATATTACCGTTTTAATTTTCGAGACAATATTAACTTCAACAAACCGACTCTTAACATATACAGCTTTGAAATAATAAATACACATTATAAACCGGCCTAAACCTTGTTTTTTTTTTTTATAGTTTGAAACTTTGTCTTCCGACGTGTGATTTCAGCTATTTAAGCCGATGACATGTCCCCGAGCTGAGACTATCGCGTGTCACTGGGTGGCCACCTTTATGTTTTGTTAAATAATTTTCATTTTGTAAAAATTTTCTTCCTTCGGCTGCGCCGAATGATAAAAAAAAATCATCTAAAATGTCCTCGTCAGCGTTCCGTAATATTTTAATGTATTGTTGTAGACTTCAATTTTTAAAATGTCCTACCTGAAAGACAGAAAAGAAAGCCGTGATATGAGCGCGGGTCGCAATGCCGCGAACGATAAACTTCATTCGCGAGCAACAGCGTTGAAAGCGTTCAATTTCACATACGCGTTTACCGGCTAACGTTGCAAAGGGTGGTTTTTTTTATGTTGATTTTCACCCCGGGTGGTGCGAACAACCACCCTCGGGGGAGGGGAGGGACGCCTCCGGGGATGCTTGACTAATCTCCGGCGACGGTGGCAGGAACCCAACGATTTTCTCGGCCAGATGTTTGAGGTTTCCCGACTCCGGGACATTTTCCCCATTCCAAATCCCGCACCCGAGAATCCCGCCGGGGATTTGACCCCCCCCCGTCGTCCGAATCTGTCGAATCTGCTCTTTATCAGCGTCAAGGGCGCTGAGATGGACAATCCCTCAGCCGCACTCAAATGCATGTAAACGCATTCCGTCAGAAACGTGAAATGCTGAAGGATGCTTCGAAAACGACAGTGCTCGAGGCCGGTCAGACCGAACGCGGCATGTGCTTCGGCAGGGATCGAATTCCGAATAAAGTGGGGCGAAATTTTCCGGCACTTTCCACACTGTCCCTCGCCCGAGTTTCCGGTTCTTTTTCCGCGCGACCGGGCCCAAGTGGAAAATCCAACATTTCCGGTCTCTCCGAGGAGCCTGCGGAGGAGAAAAAATTCCGGGAGAAAATTTCCCGCGGCATTTTGAGCGAAAGAAAAAATTTCAACGCATCCAAGGCGAATGCAAAGGGTCGACCTCTGGGATTAAGCCTCGGTCCGCCAATGCAAAATCACTTCATTAAATTGTCACGATCGTCGCTGCTATTAAAATTAGAACGTACAGTGCAAATTTGCGATTCTTCTCGAACATTCTCGGCTCGGGATACAATCGAAAAAGGAAATCACTCGCGTCCGATGGGTTTCTTCTCGCTCGGCCCGACAGCGGATCCGGGTACGAGCAACCGTCCCGGAGGAAAACGCCCGCACTTCAAATTGTATTTTTCCGTTTGGAATCGTTAATCCTTTGCCAGGCTACGTGACCGGCTTTGTTCGGCGTTTAACGTCAAAACGACCGCGAGCGGGGGAGAGCACACCGACGAAACGGTCTCGATTCGCTTTTCAAACGAGAAAAACGCGACTTGCATTTGTGCCAGGAAAAATAAAAAACGTTTTCCACGACCGAAGCGCAAAAACTTTTCCGCAAGGTAAAATGTAAATGTTAAACGCTTACCGCAGTACATTAAACGGATGTGTAAACGAACCAAGGCTCGTGCCTTGCTCTTTCAGGTGCTCACACGGCATTTTCAGCACGAATCCGCTGCTTTAATGCTTCTTAACCCGTTAATAAACAATTCCAATATGGCCCTTTCTCTGACTTCGTGCCGCCAGAACTGACGTACGCGCGAAAACGAATTACGTACGAGGACAGGATTTTCATGTGACACTTCCGAGGGGGTCCCATGTAATCTCGCATAATTCTCAATTAGCCGCCGCATCTCGGAGGCTTCTGCTCCGCTGCGCCTTCCATGTCGCGACGCTCGGCGTTTTCTTCTCTTTTTTTCCCGGAGGAGGGAGGGGGGGGGGAGGAGGCTCCGAGCGAAGGTGCGAACGGCGAAATGTGGAAAATCACGTTTTGCATTGATCCCGCGGAGCAGTCGAACGGGGCGTTCCGAGGGAAAAGGATCGCTCGCCCCCGCTCTTTGGAGTCTCATTTACGGTGAGTTTTCACGCAATCAACCGGAAAAAGAAATATATTTCCGCAACTGCGGCTAACACCCATTCCGGGGCCCCTCCGGGATCACTTTCGGCGGCTTCTCGCGGGGGGGTGGGGGTGGGGGAAACGCCTAGTGCGGTGCCAACCGCGAACGGGGAAGCAGAAACTTCGTCGTCCAACGAGATGGATCAACGCCGAACGAAATTATCAGTGGAACTCGCTTTGGTGATGGGATCTCCTCCTCCCTCGCCCGCACTGTACTGCAGCGGACCTCGAGCTTCTCTTCCGCACCGCAGGCAGACACTTAAGAGGATATATCATAATCCGCTTGTAAGCGGATCATGGGTTTAATTGCGCCAGAATGAGAAGCCTTCTGCACCGAAAAGCCGCAGG
Organism: Ricinus marginatus; assembly: GCA_028565995.1. NCBI lineage: Eukaryota > Metazoa > Arthropoda > Insecta > Psocodea > Ricinidae > Ricinus > Ricinus marginatus. Next base: position 69,794 of record JAOWBB010013684.1, read on the forward strand.
GAAAATCGGAATTTTCGGAGCGTTCTCGGGCAGTTTGAATGCCGCGGAGACTTCGTGTTCGACGCATCCCCCGGCCGTTCAGTTTCGCTGTCGTGGTTTTTCGGCTCCGAAAAAGGTAAAAATATTGACACGTGACATCTGCATCATTTGTGTTCGCGGACATTTTCGTGATGTTATTCGAAATGCAATCGCGGGAATTTAAATAATTTTTCCCGTGCCGGGCCGCCAACCGCGGTTCTGCCGTTACCGGCAGGATCCCACGATTCGTCAGCATTTTGGATTCGGCGAACGTCGAGACCCAAGTGCTTCGCGATCGTCTGCGTTCAAAATTTATCCGCGACCCCGCAGCTCGGGTCGTTTGCGAACTGCGGAGCAATCGATGCGCGTTTTGAATTTGCCGAATTTCCACGATCTCAGATGCCTCCCCTGGAAGGCATCCCTTCCTTCCGTTTCTTTAGTCGAAGGAATTGGGTCCCGCACTTTCGCGTCGCACCACCCAGGGCGGCGGAGAGGCGAAACATTCCGTACCACGTTCGTTGCATCAAATAATTCGCCGGTCAAGAATGCCCCGACTTTGCAGGCGAAGTAAGCGACGAACGGGCAAACGTTCGACCGCGAGAGGTTTACACAATGTTAATGGGGCAAATTAAAAGCCGAAAAGTGCTAAAATTCGTAACTTAAATCGATGGAAAAGCCCTCCGATTATTGTGTTATATTTATAGCTGTGCTTTCGCACGCATTGACCGATTCGAACTCACACGAAATTCCTTCCATAAAGATAATTTCTGATTCCTGTCGTTTGTTAAACTGCCGATTCTCCGGGGACCCGGTTGCGATTTCGGTCATTCCGGGGCCCCGCGAGTGCGAGGCCTTGACCTAACTCAAAGCTTTTCCAACGCGATCGCGCCTTGACGCTTTGCCCCAGATTTCCACCGCCTTCCCGTCGCTGAGGGAACGCGGGGGAGAATCAAGAAAAAGATAAATGACGGAGATATATTTAAAAAATGTTGATGAGTTCCCCGACCGACACTTTCTGAGGCCTCTCCCGCGGGCCCCGTTCCCACCAGCCATTATCCGCCGGTTATTAATATATTTAATGGGTCCCACTTAGCGCCGGGCACGGAACTCGCTCCCTACCTTGGAAAGCACCTCATTTTATTCATTTCGTAATTGCTCCATCACTTGTGTCAGTCGGTCTTTATAATATTTCAATCTTCCTCCACAATAATGGCTTCCTTCCTTTTTCCTTTCCCGTGCCCTTCTCCGATCTTTCGTGCATCGGCGGCAAACGAACCAGCCCCGCGCTTGCGGAGGTCCCACGTGAACCGACGTCGCTCTCATTTCCCGTTCCTCTGCCTTCATTTTCAGGTCCGAAGATGATCACTTGCGGCCACCGTTTCTCAATGGGAGACGAGTGCGACTGGCTAATAAGCAGCTCCGCCGTCCGTCCTGTGAACGGGAACTCATCTCCTGCGAAAATCCTTAGGAAACTGATGGAGTAAGAGAAAATTGGGTGTCCCCACGATTTGATCTCCGCGCAGTTCAAATTAATGGCGGATTTTTAAGTTTGCCTGGCACCGCCGCGAGTTCCAAGTCGCGATGCGCGAACACTTCGGCGCTCGCAAAATGGCGAAAAAAAATTTTTTTTTAAACGCGGGAAAATTTAAACGTTTTTAGTGAAAATCCAAAATGTAAAGGAAATACCTTGTAATTGCTTAGCAACAGCTTTAACCGAAATTCAGGTGCCTTTTCCAATCATCGGTGACCGCAAAATCGAGAAGGCAATTAACGGTGGCGCGGCCGCTGATGGAAAAGGGCGAAAATTTCAAAAACCGAGTCACGACAACGAACGCAACCTCGAACGGCCGTTCGCAGCCAACGTTACTCGCGATCCGTTCTTCTGCGACCCAAAAGGCTTGGAGCAATCGCTTTCGCGATTTACCTTTTCCGGTTTGCCGGAAAAGGGATTTCCGCAACTGCGAGGCGTCAGGCGAATGCTGAAAAATTAATCGGAACGATTTTATTCTTCCATTAGAGCCCACTGCAAAACGAGCTTGGAAACGCGGATGGCCGCCGGAGGCGACGACGACGAAACCGAAGGCAGAATCGGACGGGGGAACCCGGATACGCCGCCCCGCCTCGAATCGGAAATGGATCGGGTCGAAGAAAGGGAAGAAAAGAACGAGCGGATGCAGCGGGAATCGCCGCCGTTCGAGGCAAAGACTTGCGAGACAAGGAGCAAACGAAAGGAGAGGATCGAAAGTCTGAGCACTTCCTCCGATCCGGAAAACTTCGAGGAAGCGCAGCACCTCGACGGGTGCCCGGTGAAGTGGTTTCACAACAGGAAAGCGAGCAACTCGTTCGGCTCGTGTGCTGCTCTCAGGAGGAAGCTGGAGCAGAGCGGCAAAATAAATAACGCGGGAGGCAGGAAGTTCCGGGACAGGATTCCGCTGGAAGTGAAGATAGGTAAGTGCAGAGAGTGGACAGAGGTGTCGGCGCCATCGGACAATTGGACGCGAATTTCGATGGCTTCGGAAAAATTTTCGAAAAAAAAATCTGAACCTCGGCCTTCTTTAAGGTGCAAATCCTAAGAACGTACCTGCATTTTTCACGATTTCCAGAAGAAAATCTGAAAAAATGTTTCATCCCGCACTGCCTCGCAGCGTTCCTTGAACTTCTTCGTCCATGCGATCATTTCCATGCTAAAGCGAAATGTACCACCGTTTTATCATAAACATATCGACATTTTTTTTCCCCAAGTTTTCCCTCGTTCCTAACAGGAAAACGAAAAAACCTAACCGGCTTCCATTACTATTTCAAAGTTTAAAAACCTCGAATAATTAAGGATTAGAAAGGACAAGAAAACAATCAACGTACTTAAGAGTGGTGGCAAAAAATTTTTCCCTTTCGACGAGGAATTGCCTTTTATGAAAAACAAGGAAAATCCGAGAATAATCCGAAAGATGACCAGATAATTGCAGAAATGTTTAGATAATTTTTCGCTGTTTCAGGGAAAATAAATCTGAACCGGCGTGGAAGCAACTGCAATTTCAAAAATTTCCGCGACTCAAGAAAACGGGAAACTCGCGGCGAGGCGGAGAATTTTAGAAATTTCGAGATCGATTCGAAAGTGCTCGAAAATCAAAGAAAAAGACTGGCGGTGAAGTTAAATTGGAGACCGTTTCAGGAAAGCAACGATCACGGAATTTGCGGAACATCGAACGACAGCAGGTACGACGTGCGAAACCCAAAGCTTACCATAGGATAATGGGAAAATCCGTTTGCTTGACATGTCGAGACGGCGGCAAACGAAAATCCGAGTTGTAGAGGGTTAAAACATGAGAACAATTTTTTTCCTAGCGCCAGGGAAGGCTGCAGACCGAAAACCATCCTGGGAGGCAAATCGCCGATCTCCATCTTGCTTTTTCCCTACGACCGACAGACTGCCAACCTTCGTTCCTGCGTAAATGACAAAGAAGGTAACAACTGCCCTAACTGTCGCCAATAGTAAATTTTTAAAGTTTCCACTTAAAAAAAAAGGCAAATGATTACGACTTACACTGCCACATATATCGGGCAACATTTTTGTACTTTGTTCGAAGTGATAGATAATACATAACGTATTTATTAGGTTGTATACATGTATAACTTAATGAAGTTTGGAATTTGTCCAATGCAGCAGTGTGCTTCTGTCTGAAGTTTTTCAAGCCTTATTTGATCGTTTAAAATCTCTCTTGGAATCTATGAGAAAACAAAAGTTGCAATTTTTTACTTCCAGGAGCGAAGACAGACAAAATGATGGAACTGGAATCCTCGGGCTTCCCCGAAATTTTGGATTCGGTGAAGATCCACAGGGCGAAAACCGCGCATTTCCTGGGATCCAGCAGCAACTGCGCCCTAAAAAAACTTCAATTACCAAAGCAAATGAACGTTTCATTTTACGCTCCCGAAATTCGAGAGGATGCAAGCATCGAAGGCAGTCCTTGCGGTGTGAAAAGGCAGAAGGAGAGGACGCGCGTGAAAAGCAGAGGGAGGTGCCTGAAAGGCTCGCAGTCTCTTACATCGCTTTCTTACGCCCTGGAAGACAAGACAAATGGGAGGAAAGTTGCGGAAGGTGAGTATTTAATGCACATGATGAAGGAGCTTTCGATCGAGAACAGTCACCGGGGAATTCGAAATTTTATAAGTCCGGGACCGGCGGCGGAGAAAAAGAAAAAAGAAACTTCGACTGCCACTGCGAAAATTGGATGCTTTTTCAAGCATTGGCCCGTTGACGAACATTTCAGAATAATTTGCAAAAAAGTTAAATTTTCACAGAGACCCCAGAAAGACAAGTGAATCTCAGATACCCGTATGTTAGTAGCACGACTAATAAATACATCATAAATATTTCCCGTGTTCGCGGGGTTTCAATTCAGCAATGGCGAATTTCAGAAACGCAAAGAACAAATCTATCCTCTTCAGGAATAATGAACAAGTGCAAGATGCAAATTTATAATAACACTTACTTAACAACCCCAAACTATCCTCGCAGAAAGAACTAAACTTATAATTTAATTCCCCGATTGTCTAACAAACATTATGGCAATAAAAAAAAAAGCAACAAAATATTTGTCAGAAAGTTTTTAATAATAAATGCAACGTTTATTATCTCAAACGGCTTCAGTCTTTCAATGCAAACCATATACTTGAATTCCAATATTATCTGAATGAAAATATAAAGCAAATCTGCGTCCGATAGATAAGGAAAGTGAACAATGGAGGAATGCGGCAAAGATAAATTTTAAAAAGGCGGACAAAAACGGTGTTTTGCGATCTAATAAGTAAACACACAAAAACTGATTGCAGTTGTTATAATTACATTTTCTGAAGTAAAAAAATCTTCTGTCCCACTTGTTTTTCATGGCATACGATGACTCGATTAAAAAACTGGAATCTCACTTCGATGAACAAAGATGAGATCGTCGTCCAGAGTTAGAAGTACCATGAAAGAGAAAAACAGGCCGATGGAACTGATAAAATGCCAAATGTCGTGATTGTCATAAAAATCGAGCAGTTCGCAAGGTTTGTTATTCATTCGCGATTCGGATGGTGTTTTTTTCCAGGATATTGTTTTATTGAAGAAATAATAAAGTGCGACTGACCAGCAGCAAATCGCCAATACGATGTAAAAAAGCGTCTGAAGGAGAATTTTCTCATTGGATATGATCTGAAAACAATTACAGTTTATTTAAAAATTTGTGAACATTTGAAACCTATCATAATGTTAAATGACCAATAAATTTCAATCGTACACTTTTAATTTGATATAAATAATTATACAGGAATCAATATTATGTATGTATTTACATGATAAAACAATAATTATTTATCATGACTTTAACTATCGTTTTTTGTATATACAAATTCTTATCTCATTTAAAACATATAAGATTATAAAACTAATAAGTAAAACTAAAAATCTAAATTTATATCACAGTAAAGATGTTACAATTTGTTTATTTCTAGGTTAATTAGTTTGTTAATTTAGATGTATTTGTTTGAAAAAAATGAAGCAAATGTATATCAAGTCTTAAAAGTTACCTTCATAATTATATAAAATATCGTATAAAGCATTAAATTCACAACGAATATAATCAGCAGAAAAGACACAAAATCTTTCACGTCCATTAGTAAACCGCCAATGCTCAAAGCCCAGTTACATACGTTCATAATAGCCAGCAAGAAAAATCTTTTAGAATACAGCGGCACAATATAATTAATTGCAGAAGAGGTACGAAACTGGAATCCCTTGAAGAATCTTTTCAGCACATTGACATCTAAAAGGAAAACGGATCATTTAGATAAATTTTATTGATTTTAAATTTATAATGTACATAAAGTCAAAAAAAAAATCATATTGCAAAATTCAATCTTTTAGGGAAAAATTAAATGTGACTTATTAAACAATTAATAAAACAGGGTTACACTGTTTCTGATATTTTACAATTTGAAACTCACCAAATCCCCATCGTCCAACATAGTATATCTTCATTGTTAAATAAAAACAGATAGTGAAATGTAATGTAATAAAAATTCCCCAAAAGACTGAACTATCATTAAAAATTCCACATATTCCTAAAACTATAACGCCCGCCATCACGAAGAAGGTGGAATACGCTGTGGCGTTTACGTCCGGATGTCTTGACTGATAGATTTTGATCATGCACAATGCACTAATAATGTACATAAAACTTGCATCTGAAACAGTTTCCTTAGATTAATGTGACACACTATTTATAATACAAAATGTTAGATGCAATCGAATTAATTTAATATTGAAGATTTTTTTCGATGATCCTATAAACAGTAAAATTTTCAGATGTCCCTAAATACGAATATTATAGTTTAATAATAAATTAGCTTCAACATCTTTTTCAAAATTAATAATGCCTTTACTAGAACAATATAAAAATAATGACTAAAAAATAATTTCCATTTATTTTTGTTAAAAATATGTAGTATCGAAATATAATTAGCTGGTTTATACACATATAAATTAAATTATTAAATCACTTAAAAATTAATTGAAATTAATAACTAATTATAAACTTAAAAAATCAAAATTTGAAATAAAAGATAAAATAAGTTATATCCGATATTAAGAAATTCAATATTTATTGATAATTAAGGAAGTCAAACTGAAATAAATCAAGCTTCAATCAATTTAAATATTTTTTTAAATAAAAAATTTGAACAACATTTTAATATATTTTTCCAACTTTCATATAGTTAGCCCTGTGCAGCTCGTAACAATTTGGACTCTTTTCATCCCGGTGTTAATTTGATTATCCTACAATTTTAAATTATTTAGTGACGAGAGGGCCGCAGATTGCAAATTCCTAATATGAATAACAATATTATTATTATTTAGTAAAAATAAACCATCAAACAATTTCAGATTAAAAATATTTTCATCACATAGATATTTGATTTGGAATTTGAACTCAATATAAAATTATGGAAATATAATGATCAAAATTTGGTATAGGACATATATAAAAATTTATACATACCAAATTGGAAATTGTAAATATTTGGACAAATATGATAGCAAGCGCTTAATATGCCTTCTATAATTAAAGAAGTTCCCATGGCATAATATAAACCAAAATGCTGAGGAACTCCATAGTGCTAAAATTAAAAATTATGCGCATAACTTAGGAAACTACTAAAAATTTTAAATTTGAGAAAATTAGATTTTTACACAATGTATGCATAACTATTCCTAACATCGAACTCAATTCTTTTTATAAGTAATCATTTAAAGTGATGAGATGATTATCTTTGAAAAATTTTCAAGAAAATTTTGTTTATACCGACACAACAAACTTACGAGATCCAATCTAATGTCGCGATGTGCTAGTGCATTGTGTATTTGGTCTTTTCTAAATGTTATAATGAGAAACAAGAAGCCCAAACTAATATATCCAATATTACTAAAAAAATGATTGAAATCTGAAATGTTTCGCCATGGATGGGAGCATAAGAAATTGTAGTAACATAAATCTTCATTTCCGGATTCGTGTAAATTCTGAAAAAAACATGAAAAGTATGAAAAAATTAATTGCAAGCAAAAATCAAACGATTAAAATATTTCCTCTAATCTTAAGACAAATTAAATAAAGTGGAAAAATTCAATCCGATACACTTACATATTGATAAGTGGTGACTAGTTGACTAGCTGGCAAAACATAAAATATTGCAACCGTCATTAAATTCCAAAAATACAGTTCAGATTTCTTTTTTAAAATTATTGGTTTTTTTCTAGCTAAATCACTCAGGTATAAAACGGTTTTAGTCCTAAAAAAATAATTAGCTTCAAATTAATGGAAAATTACAGAATTTCAAAATATTCAAAAAAATAATTTATTTTCAACCCGGACCTGAATATATTTTTATCCAGTTCTACATCAAGCATGTAATCTATGTCTGTTTCATCCAACGATGAATCTGTCGCAATGCTTAAAGTGTTCTCCGTCAAGGGGCTCAATATATCTAAAATAGTTTTATTTAATTAAATTAAATATTAATTCATTTTTTTTTGGGCAAGTTTCTTCTAAATAATTTTGAAAGCAGTTATTTTTATAAAATAGTCTATTACTTAAAATTTAAATAAATCTTTTTGTAAATATCTAATATTGTATGATATGTACCTTAAAAAGGAAAAGTATGACACTGAAAGAATGATAAAAATATAAAATTTTATAAGTAGTTCTACATGTATACTATTATTGAAATAATATTGAAACAAATGATTTAAGCTTTGGCACAAATAACTTAGATAAATTACAGTCTTGTAATCAGTAATAATGTAATTTTGCAAGCTTCCATGAGTAATATAATCTTTATATTCTTTAAAAATTTAACTATTCATTTAATCTTTGAAAATATAACTTTACAATATACAGCGTTTATTACAAATACAGCAAATTCTTTAAAATTACTTGAAAAATTTAAATGTGTTTAATAGTTTTAATAAGTCATTCTTCAATATAATACGATTTTCCGAATACATTAATAAGAGCTTTTTAACATTATGACTAAATGATATTGCAAATTCACTATTACAAAATATCCTTTATCAATATATGTATATGTATTTTGAACAAAATTCTGCTGTTAATATGAACAAAAAAACATAAATATTACAAAAATATAAAATTCAATTTCATATTTATATACCTTGCACCTTATGATTGCTATTTGTACTCTGAACAGATGTAGATGGCTTTTGACTCTCTGCAATACATCCAATTTCAAGATCAGGAATGATGATATCCTTCCTAAGTCAATTAAAAAATTAATTAAAACTTAAAATTTTACAAATAAAAATCTTGTATACTTTCTTACAAAAATTGTCCAATAATTTAAGAGTTTCAGTTATTTAATTAGGTATGAGTAAAATATTAGCTTTTAAAAATAATAAGTTAACATTATAAAAGATCAGATATTATGGAGATTTTCTACATTAGCCATATATAAATGATACAACAGAATTTTTTGAGAATCTAAAAAATAACGTCAGACTTAAAATTTAAGTAAATCTTTTTTTAAATATCTAATATTATAAGATATGTACCTTAAAAAGGAAAAGTATGACACTAAAAGAATGATGAAATAGAAACCAAGAATAAAAGCAACTGTTATGACTACTGCACGAATGTAATATTCTTCAGATATTGTGTTATGAATTGAAATTTCAACAACTTTAAAGTTTTCAGTTTTAGATTTTGAAATCTGGCAATGACTATTATCAGAATACAATGAAAATACTGCATAAAATCCAAAAGGATAATTTTTACGCTAAAAAGTAAAAAAAAAGTACATGAATGAATAAATCCTCAAACAAATAATAATTCTTTTAGTTTTTAAAATTCCCTTACACTCACCATTATTGTAAATGCTCCTAGATGAGTAACAGTTTGAAACTGACCCCTATAATAGGGATTTGTTGTATCGATTATTGGACATGATTTATTTTGAATAGACACTAACATACAAGAATTATCTTTGGATGATACTTTGAGTAAAACTGATTCATTCCCAGTATTATTGGGAAATTTATATAAATAAAATTGTGGACTATTGAATTCTAATGTAATGATTCTAATTTCATTCATGCTGTAACATTAAAATTCAAGAGTTATTAGTACTACTATCATTACAAAGCATTAACAATTTTTAAAGATTTAAAATTAATCTTTGAAAAAATTTTAAGAACTTTCATTTACTATATTTAACACTGCTATTATTCACTTAATGTAATTTAAATAAAATGAATTATTCTAAAACAATAATAATTAAAATTTATAAAATATAATTTGAAATTCCTATTATATTAATCTTCATACATATTTTAAAAAACTTATTAACTTACTTCAATACAAAATTTGTAACAAGTGATACATTCAAGATTGCTGTAATATTATTTTCACTAGATGTTGATAATGATACAATCACATTACTATAACTGGCATCACATAAATCATGATTTGAAACCTAAAAGAAAGATATAGACAATTAATTTGAAAGTCTGATTTGGAAATAACTCCCCTACCTCATTATATACAAAGAAAAATTTACTTTTAAACAATTTTACCAGAAATTATAACATATTACTTGTAAAAATATTACCATGATATAAGTACATAAAGTTAATATTTACATTGACATTATACTCATCATTAAAACTTCTTGGGCATATACTAAAATGATCACTTAAACATAAAGTGTTTTCAGTCTTATTATAATAAACTTTCTTTCCGTTAGGAAACCCAAGTGTTTTTGGTAGTTTAAATGAAGTGACAACGTTTTTCGTCTTTATAACAACTATAGCTGGATTTAATTCACTACATTGTAGGCATTCCACTTCAATTCTAGGTGGAGTCTCAACTAAATCCTGTTAAAATAAATGTCAGTTATAAATGACAGTCAACTTTTCATTTAAAAAGAAAGAAAAATAATCGAACAAGGAAAATTACTTCATACGTTAAACTGGAAATTATTATTATATATTCTACTGTAGCATTAAAAACAAAATAACGTTTATCATCTACTGACTGTTCAATGACGATAGGATTAAAACGCGATTTAAAACCAACAACATAGGATGCAAAAATTAAAACAATCAATAAAATTCTATAATCCATTTTCTGTCAGGAATTGTGCCATATGTCATAAAAGAGAAGTCATTCTGTTAGGGTAACACTATCTCCTGGACTAAAAAATTAAATGTTCGAACTATGTCATGGACGGAGAAACTTATTCTAAGAAGGCGGTGTACGAGACTCACAAAGGTTTGCGTTGTTATCTAGGAGATAAAACGAAAATGAAATAATTGTGAGACGGATAAATTTTGTGATAGTGAAATGTATTTGGTCAACAAAAATATTTCACTTCTTTTTTTATGGTAAATTTTATTTAATGCAAATTATAACTTCAAGCTTATAAGGCACATATTACTTAAAACTCATATCGGTCAAATGGAAAAACAAAAAAAACAAAAAAAGTTCATTTACAGTCAAGTTTGCTGATGATTTTTAATATATTTAACATGAAGAAATCATTGCCATTACCAGATATCGGATATTTACATATAAAACTTTCTTATCAAAAAGATAAAGGTTCAAAAGTTTAACTCCTAATGTCAGATGTATTGAGATTTCCGAGTCAAGTAGGCGCTACGAAGATTTCCGGTATCTTTCTCTTTCATTTCCTTCCTTCTTTTAGTTGTAAAAGTCGGTTAATTTTCAATATATATATCATATATATATGCACACCAATTTCTGAGAACCCGTACGACAAATCATGGCATGCAGCAAATAGATGTAATATTTTTCTTTTCATTGAGAAAATATGACTGCAAATTGTCTTTTTTCGTCCATACGACTTAAACTATCGAATCCTTTTCTTCAGGTAAATGTGGTGACGATTATCTTAAAACAACTGTAAGCGCGCAAGCATCCCGTTTTAGGTAACCGATGTTTGCATTAAAAAAATTCAATTTCCCGATTTAACTACAATTTCATTGCTTCATATTACGTGAGATTACCGAAAACAGTTACAGTACAATGAATTCCGAAATTATTATTGTAGAATTAAAGTAAACTTAAGTTTTATTGCTATTTATCTTAATAAAAATTATAGTAAGGTACGTCAACTCCCATCGTATGAACGTTAAATTACTCATCATTGTAACTTAATAGATGATGGTTCTCATTTATACAGATTGATTCCAGTTGAATGCATGTAGATAACATGTAGATTTTTTCTTTACATTTGAAAATCTCCCATTCCATTATATCCCATTTTTAATTCTAAGATTCAGTTTCTATTCTGCGTCTTACAAGTCCATAATTAAATTATAATAAATAAACTTACACCATTTTCCAAATAAATGTGAATATGGTCCACCGTAAATTTCTGCCAATTGGTCTCATAGATAATAGATCAGCAATCATCATCCGGGAAAAGATGGAAGTTCTCCGAAATTAGGAAATAGATAATTTTGCGGAATGACTTAAAATTTATTAAAAACAAATTTCTTAAGATGTTGCTTAAACATTCAGTGACATTGATGGAAAATGAGCTTTCAGCTGCTGCCAGCATTTATAGTATTCGTTATCTAGTCTGTCGCAGTGAATTTCGCCCCATTCCGTAACTGCCAGACTGAGGCTGCTTTCAAACATGAAGGCCTGCAGCAAATCAGAAATAAAAAATTAATAATTCTAATATTGAAAAATTATTTTTTTTTCCATAACATTGCGTGAAAGATGTTAAATTGTCAAAAAATCTTAAGGTTTTAAAACTAGGCTGACTATTTCCGATTTCACTCTCCGGGAGGTAAATAGTTACATAATATAATAATAAAAAAAGGTAGATCTTACATCTTAATGTTAAAAGAGAGAGAAGAGCATGAGATTTGGAACTGAACCTGAATTTATATTTTCCGAATTTCATTAAAAGTCTGATCCACAAAAACTTTTCATTTACCTGAGTGCCATCAGCTACGCGGACAGGTTCCAAAGTTGCTTTCGATGCATACTCAAAGCATTTGGAATCTGGACCGTGGGGTGTCATCATGGAATGCAGCGAAGCACCCCCCGGCAGAAAACCTTCCTCTTTTGCTTCGTAATTTCCTTTAATAAGCCCCATAAATTCGCTCATACAGTTTCCTTAAAAAATTAAAGCGCTTTTAATTTCGGTTCGCGCATCCCGCGTCATCATTTCATCGCGTCTACTCACTGTGATAATAGGGTGGTCGAAAAGTATGCTCTTGCACCGCCCATCTTGGAGGAAATATAACAAAATCGGCAATAGCAGTTCCGGGTTTTAGTGAAGGACATGTCAATACGGTGAAGATGGAAGGATCCTTAAAATATTTTATTAATTTGCTGAAGACTGTAAACACTAATGAAAACGAAATGCGAATCGCATTAATTACTTACACAATGATCAAACTGCACAGAATTGATGACCATGAATTTATCCAAATTATATTTGTAAGGTACGTAATTTCCATGCCAGGCAACAACATCGAAAGGACTGTGGTCCTGGGTCGCTTGAAAAAGAGCGCCTTGAAATTTGGATATGACTTTGAAGCCTGCAACTTCTTTTTGCTCGAACCATGCCACTGGAGTCTGAAAGTCCCGAGGATTGGCAAGACCATTTGCACCTACGATTTCGAATGCGAGTCAGGTCAGTATCATTTTTCGAATATCCACTAGAGGAAGGCAATTTATCAGAACAACTCACCGATCGGCCCCAAGTTGGGCAGTCGAAAATGGTCATCATAAACCTCCAGGATGTAACCCCGACTGTCCTCTGCGATTTCCACCTTGAATTTCATTCCTTGCTGCAAGACGCAAATTTCGTTTGGTGCCACCTTCATTTTCCCAAATTCTGTAGTTATCAGAAGCGTTCCTTTTTGCGGCACTTGAAAATTTTTCATTTAGTATTAATGAATCACCAAAAATAATCACATCAAGTAAGACATACGATCATGCCTTGTGTAGCTGATCAGGACTGCAGCATGTTCAAAGGTCCATGCAATTAGATGTGGATAAATGAAGGATGTGGTAACTCTGCAAACCGAATGAAACTTACCAATCAAAAAGTCACCGTCGGAATTGTAGAAGCACTTATTCACCATAGATGCGGTGCACGTGTAAACGTGAATGGCCACCCCATGCCTTGTTTTCGGATCTCCGGCACCGCAGACCGTGTGGATGCCTTCAATGAAGTCCACCGAATTCTTCGGTATTTCGAAGGGCTTCCACCTCATTTGGTTAGGATTCGGTTCTAAACCTTCAAATCTGGATTCTATATTCGAAGTGATTTTCGCAAACGGATTGTGTTTTACCGACGGACGGATCCTGTACAGCCAGCTACGTTTGTTCTCATCCCTGGGAGCTTAAGTGAAAAGAAACGTCATATTTACTATAAACACCTGAAATCCTTCCATAACAGGTATGTACATTTAATAAAAAGTAAGTTGTTTATGGCCATTTTTCTTGCTTTTTTTTTTATAAAGGTCATATGTCTGAGCCGGTTCTTGTGCCAGATGGAAATTCACTATTTAACATAAGGGAAGAGCATTTGGATAATAAAGTCGCTCATTTGCAAAGGCCTAATCATTTGACATTAAATCTGCATGGACAACTTAACGTAAGAGGCCCTTGAATTATTTAATATTTTTGTATCAGTCAATTATAAAAACTTCTTCATAAGTAAATAACTGGTTCAGATATTTCCTGCCACGTTGGAATGTGATTTCAGTTACATTAATTTCAAAAAGAACCTTTTTATGACAAAATATTTATTTAATATTAAAATAACTTTGGCAATAATAAATTCATCGTAGATAAAAAGTTAACACTAAATGATACGAAATATCTATTTTGTACAAAATATTTATTAATAAATTTTACAATTTGCAATTCCGATGCATTAAAAAACTTTTGCTGATTTGTTCAAATATTTTAATGATAAATAGAAATGTGAATAATATTCCATTAATAATATAAGATTTTTATATCAATCCTATAATATAATGGAAACCATAATTATGACTCTATACAAAGCATACACTTTCTAAAGGCTGTTAGCCAAATTTTTAAATTTTGAATTATGAAATACCTGGCTATTAATACACTAGTATAAAATGATACGTACCGAATTATGATTGAGTTTTTTATTTTTTTCTTTTTTTTTTAGCCAAAATCACATTCATTTAATATGAACTGATTGCAACCGAAAGCGGATAAACATTCTAATTTTTTTAATTATTTTTGAAATTCATTGATTGTTTTATTAATTATTTCTTAGCTCATTTAAAAGCGCATTTTGCACGGACAATGCTGAGGGCAATTTGAGAAATTTCTTTTCTCAGGATTATTAAAAGCTTTCCTCTGCTTGTCGAGGAAGAAGTATTTAGTGCCACTTGCTAAGACAGCCAACCACTCAAGAGTATCTCGATACAATGAGAAATATTTTTACGCTTTTTACGTACAAATATCAGCCACGATTCTGTGGAGAAGCTAAGAGGCTATAATTAATTCAGAAAATACAAAAGAGAGCAAGTCTTTGAATAAGGAAGTGTTAAGAATATTTAGACTTGTCGTTAAAAAAACTTTTTTTTTCTGCTTTCAGGAGAGTAAGGAAAATATTAATATTAAATATTCTATAATCTAAGCTGAGAATTTTTTTTTATAAGAGATAACGAAGGCGAAGGAATATTTTTTGTTTAATATATCAAATATGGTTCTTGTTTTCAGCGAAATAATTGTTAAAATTATCTTCTAATACAACGGTATTCGCAGTCACCTATCTTTGCATTAGAATCTTCAAGTCTCTAATGTTTTTTTCAATGCGATGAAATTGAAATCTACATACCGGTAAAAGCGGTTCCAGATAATTGTTCGGCATATAATCCGTACGGACATATCTGAGGGTTATTTTGCCCCGAAGGCAACGAGTCCGGATACCTCGGATCCTCCGATTGAAATTCATTTCCAAATCCCGACAGGTACTACGAAAAAGAATAGTCCTAACAGTAACTAAAATGCGATTTCGAAAGCTTTATTTTGTCCAAAAAAAAAAAAGGTTGAATACTGAAAAATCGTACCTTAAGTTCTTCCTCCATAGTTGAAATCCCAAATGATATTAAAAACTAAAAACTTGTATAACTATGTGACTTCAGTGAACGGCCTTGGACTTGTTTATTATTAAGAAAAGCAAATAAGTTAAGACGGGCACTTTTAGGTGTGCTCTGCAGTCCTTTGCTAAATGTCCATATGAACATTTAGATGGGACTGCTTAATAGTGGATGTTATACAGTTACAGTGCCACTGAACACGATCGAGGGCGAATAATCTGAAATGTTGAAAAAGTCCATATTTAATTTTTTTTTCTCTAAGAAAAATTAATAGAGGGGCGAGTAAACGAAATCAAACTAATGAAAATGCTTAAACTTCGGGCATAATCTTCGATGTTGCTTTTAAATAAGGTCGCTCTTATTTCCATGTTGTATCGGTAAATAACAATCCACCTTTATAAAAGAAATTAGCAGAAGCGTTTACGGCTCAATAGAGGATATTCCAGAAGAAAAGACTGCTTTGGACAAGAACGAAACAAACCAATAGTTAGAGCGTTAATGACAGGGACGAGTGAAAAAGGGATGAGACACGTGGCAATTATATACCATGTCAAACAGTTCTGCGTTGTATGAAATGTTAATTTTCTTCCTGTATTATAAGGGCAATTGAATTTAAACAATGATAGCAGGCCGCTCTGATTTATTCCATTCTGCGTCAAAAATATCAGCAAAAAAACGCGTGGCCGTCGGGCATTTAAAGTTCTGTAAAAAGAAAAATTAATGGTTGTCATTGGAACCGTTCGTGGTTAAGAAATTTGAAGTTTAGATAGAGGAAATTTTCTGTAACCACCCGGATGGAGCAGGTACAGAAAGTTCCACTGGGAAATGTTAAAAACTAATGGTGAGCTACTAATTTCAGATTCTGTTGAATTATATCAATTTCTCATTCGTTTTTTGTCTTTTGAATAATATACGATTTGGGCAGAAATTAAAAAACAGCAAGGGAAATCTACGCCAAAAAAAAATATTTTCACAAATTCATCATCTTTTAGCAGATATATATATATGTTTCTTATTGAATTGAACTTCAAATCTGGTCCCACCTTTTTCTAAATTAAATTTCTTTTTTATACTCGCTCATTTGGACAACAAAAGAAAAACGGAAGAGGCATAGCCAAAGGTGAAATCCGCAAGGAAAATCTATGTCGGAGGGGGTCGAGATTTGTCCATCCAATTTATTACACCACGTGCAAGGGCGTATCCTGTCGCTTACAGACATAAAGCTACTTGAACGCCGTCGCAAACATTAATTTCGATGACTTATCGTAAGCTTATTTGCCGCATGCGAAGCATATTGTACGGACCATAAATACAGTAATTCTCGAGAAGGAACACGTTTTCCAACTTCACAGTTTCATTCGCAAAACGCCGCCATGGAACTCGGTCAGCGAGCCAATTTAGAACAATGTGTAAAATATAATTTGTCGCAGTTTTCACGAAATACATTAAAAATAAAACAATTTTTAACGTAACCGTTGTTTTTATGTACTTCACGATAATTAAAACTTTCTTCATCACGCATAAAATAATGCCTTCAGTAAAAGCTAATATTTAGGTTAAGTAGGTTAGAAATATGCATAAAAAAAATAAATAATTTCAATGATAGTAATTAAAGATGTAGGCAGAAAAATGAGATTTTTTTTTTATAAATTGTACTAATTAGATCTCACCGTGATGAAATATTAATAATGTACATATATATATTTCTATTATTCTAAAAAGAAAATTCATATAATGTATATAACAATATTTAGAATATATAAGTGTATATATAAATTGCAAAACTTCCCAATAAAAAGTGTATAAACTTTGTAAATTTATTTATTAATAAAATGTATAAGTTCAGAGCGTTAAATACATATAACTTTGATAATATAATAATTCTTTTTCTGTTATGGGAATCAAAAACTTAGTATATAAACATATTCCTTTCTCTTAATTTATTTGAAAAATATAGAAATCAACGTGTATAAATATATATATATTTATAGTTACAAAACTTTGGACTGTTATTTTAATACATTGTAATTATTTCAGCATAAATATTGTTTGTTACATTTTAAATAATATATACATACAGATATTGATGCTCATAAAATTTCGTTTCAATTGAGAGCCGAGTTCATTTTAAACTTTTTCCTTATGATGTAGCTCACGCTAATCTCAGGAACTCAGTTTTGCATTTGTAAGTCCAATCATTGTCAAAGCTTTGCTGGAAGGATCGACCCCTTCGGTCCGAAAAAATTTTGCTTAGTTCAGTTTCTGGAAAAGATTTATCGCTGAACAACACGATCCCAGATTGAGAAGGGATTACCTGCATCTGGAAAGCGGAACGGAAATTTTTATAAACTTCAAATCATGCACGTTTTTTTTTCTTTGTTTTTAGACTACTTGAGTTTATTTTTTCCACCACAAGAAACTACGTTAAAGAGTTTTAACCTGCAGCATGCGTCAGATTCTGCAACAACATTATTAAATCCTATTAAAATTTTAAAAGTATGTTACGGTATGGCAGTATAAATAATTTTTTTTGAGGTGCAAAATCATCAGACCCCGCACAAATTCAGAATTCATCTGATCTGAGGTTTTCTTAATGCATGAAGAGCAGTCGAATAAAATATATCTGCCAAACCGGTGAATGCGCAAACAGCAAGCCCGATCTAATATTAAAGAGAACCCTTCGAAAAGCGAAGCGAAAAACATATTTTCCCACTCGTCTAAGGGTTTATCTGGTTAACGAAGGGCCGCTAACGCGTTGCCCGTCACGTGTGTATTGTGTATGGCCGCGGTTTTACAATTTGTCTAAGAGTTTCGCCAACAGCCTTATCTCATGGTTCAATAGCTTTTTACTTTTATTGTTTGTTTTTATTTGCATAACTATTTAAATTCATTCGATTCCTCATCTGAGCTTGTACAATAGAATTTTAACCACATGTTTGGGTTTATCAGTTTAAAGTGAGCTATATGAAATTCGTATCGTGGGCAAGATAGTTAATACATTTCGTAAACGAAAAGACCTATAAAAAAAATAAATGCAAATTATGTAACGATTCTTACTTGAGTTAGCTAACGATTAAATCGAAAATTGTAATACAAATAAACGGCACTAAAACCAAATGGATCCAATTACGTATCATAATTCATATCGGAGATTTTTTTCCTTTAAAAAAATTTAAAAGGTTTTTTCTGTTATAAAAACATAATTTTTGAGTCATCTTCACT
Organism: Ricinus marginatus; assembly: GCA_028565995.1. Classification (NCBI taxonomy): domain Eukaryota; kingdom Metazoa; phylum Arthropoda; class Insecta; order Psocodea; family Ricinidae; genus Ricinus; species Ricinus marginatus. The sequence goes on from JAOWBB010013684.1 coordinate 88,713, forward strand.
CTGTATCCACTCAATCGCTTATCGTTGTCCGTGTTTCCTGATTTAAATAAACATCTATTTGACCGTTATTCAAATTCATCCATAACGGACACAGTCAAAATTTCGACAAGAAAAATCCTAAATAAATCGAAAATATAAGGTGTACCTTTTTCAAAAGACATTTCACCGTTTCTTACGAGTTACGTGCACGTTTTTTTTATTTTATATGTCGCACAATTTAGCTAGAGAGCAAAACTCGGTATTTTCCGATAATGGAAAGAATAATTCAGATAAAATTAATTGCGGTAAAGCCTCGGATGTTCTTAGGTGCGGAAAGAAGGAAAAACCTTCAAGATACATCCGAAGGCGAACGTGGAAGGAGTCGAAGATGGCTTCTAAAATTTCCGGATATATATCCGTGCATTAATGGCACGTCAGTGCAAAAACGATGCAAGAAAATGCTTTTCGACGAGGGCCTAGATAACAATTTTGAATGTAGAATTCAGCTCGAGAACAGCGGGACCGACGGCGAATCGGCTGCGGGGATTTCCAAAGGCATAATCCTGATGGGTCGAGATTCAAAACATCGCATCTCCCTCATTTCATTTTTCTAATTTCACAATTTTTAAACTCAATTGATCCGGTTATTACTGTGGAAAAATGGGGAATGAGGGATCCGAGCTTACGGAGTGCGTGTACCGAGGGGCTTAATTTTTTTTTTTTCAATAAGAAAAGCTTCAATTTTTCAATAAATCCAATTATTTTGACAAAGGCATATTCATGTACAAGTGTTATTATCGTAATTGTATGTACATTTAGGATTAAATTTCCAAATGCAAGAAATCATTGTTGTGACTTTGTTGAACAGAAAATGACAGAATGAACGAATTGTTAAGGAAATCATCATTTTTTTCTTTGTGGGAGCCGGTAGTTAGGGATGTGATTTAAGGAATTAGGTGATTTAGTAAGGGGAAGATAGGAAATAACAGATATTTGTAAAGAAGGCACTACAGATGGGAAATAATGATATATTTATACTTAGTTGTTGCACATTTAAAAACCGTTAACCAATCAAAAACATTCAACTACAAAATGCCTTGATATTGCTTAAGAGTTATGAAGGAAAAGATTTAAAGTTGTAATATATGCACCTTATACGCTATTCGATAGGAATTGAAATTAAGTTGATGAATTTATTTCCTGTACAGTTTTACATTATACATTCTCTAGTCGACATATTATTTTTATTTTTTAAGCGCTTAGAAATTAAATTTTATGTAATGAAACAGATTTACCGTTACACGCAAACGGTTTATTTCAGTCAGCCAAGGAGAATCTGATTTATTTTAAGTAAAAACTCTTTACATAATTGTTTGAAGTCAGAAAACATAGACTATGATGAGAAGAATCTAGCTGTTGACGGTGTCTGCGGTGAGAGCAAGGGTTGTCAGTACACTCCTCCTGTTTGGGTTAACTCCCAAATTTTCCCAGTTGATCCAAGACAGCCGCGCCGTTAGATCTTTAAAAAAAAATTTCAATCAACTGCCTTTGCACATCATTTTTAGTAAGGTGAATCATAAATTTAAGAAGTCAAATCTTACCGCTGGTATTCCATTCCGCTCTTTCGGCGGCTTTGATCTCTCCTCTCAAGCACTTTTCCACATAGGTTAACGGATCGTAATCGACCGTGAGAACTTCTCTCAGGAGTGCTATGTAAGCTATGGCTAATCTAAGGGTGTCTATCTTTGACAGCCTCTTTTCATACGGGAAAGTTGGTACGTGAATCCTTAATTCATCGAAAGCCGAGTTGATACTGCTGAAAATTTCAATGCAATCTTAGAAATTGTTTTCCTTAGTTAATGTATCTTTATAAGAACTAACGGGAAGGTGGTTTTACACTTATTTTGCGCACCTAAGCATTCTTTTTCTCTCTCTGATGTTCGCTGCATGCCTTTGCACTCTGTATGGACTTCCAGAAGGGTAGAACCCATCATCCGCAACTCCTATTTCGTTGGAAGGATCGTCTGCCAAAAAAAATTTAATTTTTGACCTGCTTGATTTATTTAATATATAAAAAAAGTAACTAATACTGTAATTAATCCTATAATATTTTCTTTGTCTTCAAATATTAATGTATAATTCTCAGCGGCTATTCTGTAATACGGTATTTATGTAATACAAAATTCTTAGATTTCAAAAAAAGATGAAAATTCAATGTTATCGTCAACCAAATAATAATATGAGAAAGATTTAATTTAAGGAGTGGTTTTGGAGGACAGCAGCTTTTTTGTTTACTGCAACGTCTCGTTACAATAGATAATCCCTAATATATTTTAATATAAAACATGTAATTAAATCCTCTTGAGTTATATAATATTGCACGGGTACATTTCAGTAACCCGTATTACAAATTGCTTTTGTCTGTCGATTTAAATTGAGGGTTATAACCCAGTATTCACCTGCTCTGAGGAAAGATGCGATGTATAATTCATATATTTGCAGGCTTAAATATATATATGTATATCTTCAGGATAGATAACTACCTTGTATTGTAAGATAATGAAGATTTTGTTCCGACCGCATTGATCTTGAGGCAAATGCGCAGGAGGGAAGCTCATCTTCACTAACATCCCCATAATTAGAATAATGAACGAGGAGCTTTTGATGTGGACTGGAGAAAAATAGTACATATATATATATTTTTATTACTTTATCTTAACATAGAAAATATCTCATTGAACCAAAAAAAAAACTTTTTTGCAGTCTTCAAGAAGTGCTCGGAGCAAGTCCCAAAAGGACAAGCAAAGGAAATCGTCTGCCGAAAGTGAAAAATTGAACATTAAGGAACTTGCCTGGTTGATAGGTGCGAAGAACTGGAATCTGCTCTAGAACTGATTACCCGATTACTATTGAATATATCCGGCGAATTGCAAGTTCCATTTGCCGCCATTTTTAGTCCTGTATAAGATTTGTAAATAAAATGCAGAATATTAAATTAACAGTTGAAAATGACAACAGCGATAGCGGTATTTTTCAATTAATTTGTTAAAAAATGTGAGCACAACTACAAATCCCAAGGGATGAAATTTGCTTAATATAAAGGAGGAAGCAAGGACATCCCTTGCTCAAAGGGAGGTTCCTGCTCGAGGGTTTAATTTCATAACCTGTCATCTCAAGGGGTGTAAAATGGGGATCCCAGAAGTTTCAATTTCAGCAATCTTATAATTTTTTTTTTTTTAATAACCGTTTGATATCAGAAAAATTAAAATTACATTAGTAAATAATGTTAGTATTAGATGAATATTAAGAAATACCTTAGATACTTAGGAATTTCCCTCATTTTTGTAAAAATCGATGTAGACAATAATTAGTGCACGTAATGGGTAAAATGACTGGAAGCGTTGGAGGTTTTAATGGTAAGAATAAAATCTCAACGAATGTCATTATTCTTGCGTTATTTTAATGTTCATTTAATTTTATCAAATTAATTCACAGGCGAAACAATTGAATCTTTTTACATAAGATACCGCTTTGATCTGGCGCTCAATTCGTATTTTAGATTATGTAAAAAGAAATCTGGTTTTCTTTCAATAACTACTTTAAAAGATAAGTTACGAGAACTTTGAATAAAATATATTTGTCAAATTATACTATCCGGCTGATAAAAGATGGCTGGTGCTTGAGGACAAAATTGGAGTGGAAAATTTGAGTCCGAGGAAACTCATTCTCTTAACTCGATGAGTATCGTCAGCAATCAATCAATCATCAAAAGAACGAAGAGCACGGTAAAAGGCTCCGAATGAGATTTCTCTCAGCAAGAGAATATTTACACCATTCACGCCCGAAGGCGGCAAGATTGATTGTGGAGGAAATCACCTCGATTATGGGCACGAAATATGAGAATGATCAGAAATTGTGGGAGAAGTGAGGGAATTGCCTCCGACAAATGTCCCTAAATGGAACGTGGCTCGAAGATGACGAAATAGCATAGGAAAAGACCTGAAAAAAAGGTTCCAGGACCGGATAGCATCAGGTTCGTTCCCCAGCAAGAAAAAACTACGGAGCTGCGAAAAGGACAGAGAACCTATTCGCGAACAGATTACTCATGAATATGAGGCACTTCAACAATTTTTAAATGTTCACCCGATATTTGTTCCTCTCGTGAGTAATGCTTTGCGAGGCCGCTGCGAAATCTTCCAAATCATTGTCCATAATTGCGTTTTTATGCTAAATTTTGAGATAAATCGTTTCGGTCCGAACCACCCCGAAAGGAGGGTTGAAAGATGTCGCATCTGATTGGTCGAGCCGAGAAACGAGCGAGAGTTTCGAGTCTCATTGGTCGCGGAGAAATTCGTAATTTTCCGTAATGATTTTCTGTCATTCGCACAGTCATCTGCAGAATATTGAATTTTCTTTACTTTCCCCATTGTTGGTCCCTTTTAAACTTTGATGTCGAAAATACTTCAATTCGCATCATTTTCGTTCCTTTCACGTCTTAGTGGCCATGAAATCGTTAAAAATCTTAAACCCTTTGAATTCGGGTAATTATACCGCACGGCGTTTTCATTATTTCCCTCACCATAAAATTAAATTCAAATTTATCCCCAACTATGTAAATTATGTCTCATGGGACTTGATATTTTTTTTCCTTTTTAAAAAAAAAAACCAAGTCGTCAAAGGCTTCAAAACCTGTCAGGAGCCGTTGTTACAAAGGTGAGCACATGGGAAAAACGGCACAGCAAAAGTGGACCGTTGAAAATGGAATCACAAAAACTTAACTACCTGTTGTCGATCAATCCGTGAGAAAAGAAAATGCTGTATAAATTGATCCATTATCGGTTACAGTTTCTTGGAATGGCAAAAGCTGGAAACATAGGGATTTCAGAATAAAAAAAAAAAAAATTTCTAGGCTTTGCAGATATTCCGCACCGTTTAGAAAGTTCCGCTCGGGAGCGTTCAGAAAGTGTTACCGGATTCGGATATCAGCCTCCGAAGTATAAGTCTAAGCCGTCGGGATGAAGAAAACCTTCCGTGCGTCTTCCTGAAGTGACTACGTCACGCCGAGTTGGCTTACTTCCTTTTCAGTTCATCCGTGAATGCGTCGATTATATTTCCCGTGCCGCCGGATTCCTCAAAGGGCTTTCTTGTTGCTATCGGCCGGCAATCGTATGGATCGAAAGGGATGCGGCACGTGGCTCCACGTGCAGCTCGTCAAACAAGCTTTGCAGTACGTTATATAATAATTTTCAACGGAAGCGAAGAAGAGAAATTAATCTGAAGAAGGATGTCCATCGCCCTCATCAACTGGAGATTTCAAATATTTGGCCATCGTGCCACAGAAATCCACGTCAGCTCTCTTCCCCCTCGTCGAAAGCGTTTGGTCGGGGCGCGTGACACCTTTGCCAAGCTATCGAATTCGGATTACGAATTTCAGTTATAAATAGAAAATTTTCATGGAGTAATATCGCGGCTTGAAAGGTCGAGGATTTGGAAAGGATTTATGAACGGCATTTTTATTTTTGACCAAATTGACTTGAGATTCATGAATATGAATGCCATTGTAATATCTTTAAAAAATTAAAAACATACGAAAATAAATAAATAAATACATATATTAAACACATATGTAAAAATCACATGAAAATATACTTTGCAATCTTCAGTATGATTCTTTTAGAAACTTGCTTGAATATAAAAACAAATTTTTATTTCAAAATCGGAAACATTATGATTTGGTAATATACGTTCGATTAGGATCAGAGTTTAATTCAAATATTTAATTGTAAGTCTTACAATTGCTATTCTGTTATGTCACAAATAATTAGGAAAACCTATGATTCAATTGGAACTTTGCCCTCGTATACAATTCAAGTCTAGTCAATGTTTCTACATAAATGTAGTTATATTAATTGAAATTAAATAAAAAATTGACCTTTTAACGACTCATTATTATATTAAAAAATTACTAACCCAACCCACGTCAAAATACGCTAAATCTTTATCTGGTTCAAATTCTACTTAGGCTTGGAAGAAAAAGCGAAGCAAGCGTCTGAATATTCATTTTTATATTTTATATTAAATTTACTATCAACATAAAAAGTGGAAATTTGATTATGTACTTTTTCATTATTTTCCCTTCTTTTCTTTCACGAAATAGCTATGAGTTTTCATTTAAAATTGTTTTTTTTTTTTTTATTCCGGCTTTTTTTAAAATTTACAACTCTTATATTTACATTTTTTCCCAATTTAGGGAATGTATGATTTACTAACTTTTTAAATTTTTTTAATTTTTTAATAAGATCAATTTTACATCAATTTAATGGTACCAATTTTCAAAACATAGAAATAGTGACATCACAAGCTTTGAACATGTGCGATATTCGAAATAAAACAATTTTCGAAAAATTAAAAAAATACTAAGTGATAATAAACAGCTGAAATATAATAATGGAAATTTATTACTGACTAGTGTAATAAATCCGAATTAAAATTTTTTGCCATTATGCAAGTTTTAAAAAAACTTATTCAAAAGAATAAATTGTAAATTAAGAGATCATAAAAAAATTCGATTACAATAAATTAATTGAAACAATATATATTCATTTTAAGAAAGCTATTGTTATAATAATAACTTTGACTTAAAGTTTGAATTTTGGCTTAATTTACTTTTATCATTGTAAATGACAAGAGGTACAAGCCAACCCGACATTGAAACTAATCAAATAAATCTGATGGAGCAGTTTAATTTTCTACACTTAAAAACATAAAAATCTTATTTTTTTAGCATGTCGTTATTAATTTAAAACATTCGTTTTCTTCTTAATATATGCTTCATTTGAGTCTTTATAGAGGAAAATAAAAAAGTAACTGTCTCACAAAAAAGAGCAGCGTTGCTTGAAAACGAAGATGTTAATTTTTATAATGTGAAAGTATTGGAAATTTTTTTTTTTTTTAGATTTTTCTGCGAAAATATCCCTTAAATATTTAATTAGAGTTTTTCTTGATATTTCAGCCTCCTATAACAATCACAGAAAATATAAAATAATAAATGTAGGAAGCAATCAATTATTTCTTAGATATTTAAATCCAAAAAACTTCTTACCTAGGCTTTATTTTTATTTACAAATTAAAAAATATTATTTTTAATAATATTATGTTAAATAAACAAAGGAAATGACTATAATAAAAATAAAAATATAGCCATATATATATTTTCCAATAACAGCCTGATGTTATTCATTTTAAGGTCGCAACAAAGCATCATCTCTGTCCCCACTATCAAAGTGTCTGGTAATATTATTCCAAGAATCTTCCGGCTCTGAATCACAGCGACAAACATAATTGCAACCATTCTGAAAATTTTTGTTTCTTTACTTAACCTTGATTAAAGTAATTCCTCATACCTGTTTCATAGTATTTTATTTTATATATAGGAAAATAGTGTCGTAAATGTTTAATTAAATTCATAAGGTTGAACATAAAGTGAATATTTTTTTCCAAATTTGAAGATGAATGCAATTTAACATTATGTAAAATTAAATATATATTTTTAGGAAAATAAATAAAATGAAGAATTAAGAAATGATAAAAATCAAAGGTGTACATTAACCTAAAATAATTAAATCCTAAAACCAAATATGCTATACTGATTTTGCTACATTTCTCATATAATACTTACTGATAAGATATTACCAATTCTACTCCAAAATTTAAAGTGGGGTATTTGCTGGCAACCCTGAGCATTATGAGCAAGTCTTCTGTAGATAATACCCATTAAGCAATAGGTGGAAAAAATAAGGGCAAGGATTATGAAAAATATTTTAATGCCAGACATTTCATCCTTATGATCACATATTGTAGATGTGGGAAGAATGAATTCATAATTACATCCATCTTCTACTACCATTACTTGCTCCTAGGAAAATGTTTAAAATTATAAAATAAGCAGTTAGCTTAACAAAACAAGCAGATAAACTTGTTAGACTTTTACTTTTAAAATATCAATTTCATTTAAAAAAGAAACTAAATTTTTATTGTGATTATGTGGTTGTCATACCTGATCATTATGACTTGGATGACAAAAGATGAACAAGGAAGTTGTACTGGACAAAAGGCACTTATCATTTGTTTTGCTATCTCCACTGCCATATTTCATGAGAAGCCAAGCATCTATAAACAAATGAATAAATGAATTAAGAAGACATTTTTTAACGTAAATCGTAATATTTCCTATTTCCTGCATAGTTACCTCCGCCACTAATTTGAGTGTCATTTCTTCTTCCTATAACCAGAACTTCATCTTTGTTTTTTCTTTTTGTAGTACTAGTAAATTCTTGTTCATTTTGAATATCGCTGCATATTGCAATAGCATAGTTGTACCCATCTTTATGAGTCACGAACCTTTGACAAAGTAAAGATATACTAGATTAAAATAATAATCTGAATTGAATCCAAAAAATTAATTTATTGGCAATCCAAAAACTAATGCGACACAGAATGTTGGGATATGTTAAACGAATTTCAAAATAATTCCAACCTTATTAAATCCTTTACATTAATTTAACCATAACATTTTAAATTATCAAAAGTATTCCTTTTTTCAATGTTTTTAATATTCCGAATTGAATGATACAGAATTAAAAGGTGGAATAAATTGGCAGAATAAACAGAAAAAAACTTACGTCTGCCCCATAAGAGGCGAAATTCTTTTTATTAAATTCTCGTCGTTATCCTTCCTATCATTGTGTAAATAACACTTCTCCGTTTCCGCAGTGTGTACCGTAATAATAAAAAAGGAAATTATAACCATTGGAAAGTGAATCAAAAAGTAAAACTCTTTCATTCTTGCTGAACCTAGGTCTCCATAGTCATATCATTTTTTTAACGTCCCAACATACAGTTAAATTTCACAGCTTGAAATCAAGAGTGCCAACATGAAACAAATATAATATTCTAAATTATATTTTGAATGGAGAAAAAAATATAGCAATATCTTTCTCCAAAAACCCGGAACAGAAATAGAGCTAATAAATAAAATCAGCCGGTGTGAAATCCATATTTCATTTGTCGCCTATTAGAATGAGTAGTTTGTAAGTTCAGCGACCAGTGGTAAAATGTCAGAGCGTGTGGTACCACTGAATGAAGTGTGGAGGGTGCTTACGATTTTCGTGAGATATGGTCCATTTTATAAACAATGCTATTCGATGTTTTTGAGTTACAAATATGATACTTGAGCACATATTAAATGCGCTCATTTTATAAAATTTTGTTAAATCTTTGCATTGTAATTTCATTTTTGGTGATATTTTTTGCTTTTCAAGAAAGCAGACCGCTGAATAAATATTTTTTACCAAGATATACGAAAAATGAAGTTGACAAAGCTTTTAAGTATTCGACTCCCAGCCATTTTGATTATTATCATGACTCGGCCTCCATGAACGATAATATGAGTGAAGATTTAAACGTTTGGTGTATATTATGTAAAGCAGCATTCCTGTCTCCATTGAGACAAAAATTTTTTATATTTGTAAAGTCATTGGTAAGACATTCTTCTGTACCTTTCAATCTTCATGTTGTTACTGACAAAATCAGCATTAAGGCGGCCGATGCAGTTGTGCATCACGTAAAAAACTCAACAGGAAAATTTTTCAGGGTAAGATATAAATGTTTCAGAGTCTTGTGTGTCAGTTAATATAAATCCAAAAGATTTTGAATATTAATGAAATTAGTTTCAAAAACTTTAAGATTCATAAAATGTGAAACAAATCAAACCTGATATAAATACACATGATACTGATATTATGGGATTTATCATTTCAGTCCATCTCTTTATCTTTCAAACATATTAATATAAAAGGAAAAACTTCCTTTTGTACATATGCAAATTCTACAATTACAAGTGAGCATTTTAATAAATGGTTTTTATGAATTTATATCGGTTCTTGTTTCACTTTGATATACTTGTGAGATTGACATTTAAAATTGCTTACAGATGAATACAACTATATAAGTATTGGAAATAGGAATTATTAATCCAGTTATTAATAATTGCATAATAATATAAATTTTTAAAATCATTCAGATGTGTTTGTAGAATTATACATATTTTATAAATGAACAAGATGATGAATCAAAGGTAATGTGGTAATTGTTTTTCTTCCAGGTTATATATTATGATGTGAAAGAACTTGCAGAGAAAACAGCAGATATTGTGGTGACAATGCGCTCGTATTTTACTTCACAGCCGGATTCGTATTATTCCAATGCTTTATTTTTTTTATCCATAGGATTATATCGAATAGCAGTAGATCAAATTCGAGCAGTTATGATAGACATTGATACAAAATTCTATTCTGATATCAAGCTATTGTTTGATGAATTTAATAACTTTGGTGGGTAACTTGAGAGAGCTGTAAAAAAGGAAGCAAGTCTGATATTAATGATTGTACAAGTGTGACATTAAAATGTTTTGTTCTTATTTATATTTTTTAAAATGAGTGTGATTTAAGCCTTGATTTGCCATTGGGTTTCACATTTTCTTTTTTAGAAATAAAACTTCAAGGCATCACACAATGTGCAGCGTCAAATGAATTAATACAGTTTTTGATGTGAATACTCCTGCTTGCTCATTTACTTTTTTATTTTCAGGTAATGATACTTTAATAGGAGCAGCACCTGAACAAAGTCCCGTGTACAGGCATGTTTTACACATGTATCGTGCAAAAAACAGAGACACCGATTTTGGCAAACCTTTGTCCCAAAAAGGTAACCCTGGTGTTAACTCTGGAGTTTTACTCCTTCACCTCGCTCGAATGCGGAACTCGAAGTTCTACGAAAGACTGTTAACTGAAGAGTCGGTTAAAGGGTGAGTTTCTGATGTTCATTTTAAGATATGGGTTAAACTACATCGCAAATATATCAATATCACTGCTCTTGCAGACTGGTGGAGAAATACATGTTCCGAGGACATCTGGGCGATCAAGACTGGTACACGCTCATTTCTCAAGAGTACAAGAAACTGATATATCTCCTAGATTGCACATGGAACAGGCAGTTGTGTCAATGGTGGAATCATCATGGCTATAAAGACATTTTTAACATGTTTTACCGGTGCGATGGAGAAGTAAAAATCGCTCATGGAAACTGTAATACGAAAATTCCTTAAATATTATTAGTATTCTACTTTAAGGGAGCGCATGTGATTAATTCGAGTTGCGGTACACGATAATGTAAATTCTTGGACATTACATGCCTTAAAAACAATAATCTCAGTGTTTCCGGCCATATTTTTTTTTTTTTTTAAATACTTGTAATTGTGTTAATCGCTGCCATATTTTACATTTGCCATTGTTTATAACTTTACTTCGAGCGTTATATTATAAATTCATAAATTTAATATATTATAAAAGTTTTTAGTTTATTTAAATATATTTTTTATTGCATTATTCGGTGACGCTTGGTCTTGGTTTTCGTATGGTTATTTATTGTATCTTGAGAATTTCCAGCCGTCGAACCGCCGTTCGTTTTTGAACAAGAACGGTAAATAATACGCCACTCCTTTGTGGTGGAACTGATCAGAATGGAAAAATCCTGTTTAAATGCCAGTGCTTCAGTTAGATTTTGAATCTATAAAGCATTCTGAAGAATCATCTTTTCGTTTCAAGTGTCGCTCAAACGCAAAATGCGCGCGACAAGCAATGAAGCGAATTATCGCAGAAAAGAACTTGAAGAATATTTAACGAACCGCGCACGGGATTGTGAAACTCAATTTTTTTTCTTTTTTGTTTTTCAAAGAGTGACTTTTAGTTTAATTTATCATAATATTATAAAGCTTAGAAAGCAAGCTAACGATGAACGCATCGCGCAACCCGATCTGAGGCTTATATTTAAGAAAATATAAAAGATAATCGCGCTATACTCAGTTTTAATTTATTAAATAAAAGATATTTTCACGTATTCTAGCGAGTAATATTGATATTTCAAAGAGAATATAAAATCCTTTACAATACAAATAAAATAAAAATCAGTCATCGTTATTAAAATTAGTAAATGCAATTTCTGGGGGCGGGAATCGGAGGATTCGTCGCCGGCGCCGTCGTCGTCGATGTCGTCGTCGTTGCTGGCGAAGGCACACGACTCGTTTGAGATGCTATGTTGTTGGGGCCTCTTTCCTTCAGCGGCAAATTTTCGTACACCTGCCGCGGCAAATCTTCCGGGGGCCTCGGCAAATCCTGAATTTTGTTATTTCCAGCTATCGACGCATATTCCACTGGTTTGCATTCGTTATATTTTATGTTTGTATATTCTCGTCCCAGCTGTAGGCTTTTCTGAAATTAAAAATAAAATAAGTGGAAATATTGAAAGTGAGACGTTCGTATGATGCACGGTTCGTGAGACTGATTGTAAAAACGAGTCTCAGTTACTTATTTATTTGTGTTAACAATTCAGTAAATATTCCTTCAAGTGCTTGTGATTTAACTTCAGTCAGTCACTGTTCGAATCCGCATTCCACTATAGCACTCAAAATTATAATTTGAGTGTTTGTGGTTGAAATTACACTATATCCGGGCACGTCACGTGCCCGTGAGTGACATAACCGTCAATGAATTTCGCATGAATAAGAGTGGTGTCAGCATAGCAATCGCGTTACCTGCTCTGCCTGAATCCTTTGAGTTAGAGTATTAATGTAATGTTGGACTGCTAAATAAACGAATTTATACTGAGCTTCCGTTTGTACCATTCCTGATCGCTGAGATCGAACCATCTGTATGGTTCTTTGAATGTCTATTTCGCAATCTGGACCTGGAATGTAAAGAAGTTATCGATGAAAAAGAGGAAGAAGCATTTCTATGGGTTGTTTAAAAAATAATGTGCCACGTTGAATGCTTGAGTGTGAAATGCAGGAAGGAGTTTCGCCCAGTGTAATACCAACAATTGATATTCGTGCGCGCCGGAAATACTTAAATGGGTAAACTTAAATTTTACTTTTGAATGAATGTCAGTTGATGGAAATCACGGTTCAGGATATGTCAAAGATTCACGTACAGCAGCACAACCCAATTTAGAGCAAAACCATATATATATAACCGACGAAAGTGTAGATTGGCATTCCGCAGTACATAAAAATAAAATCTGACCGTGAATCAATACGTGGTAGCATGAGTGCTGATATTTGCAAGCGAAGATTGAACGGATTAACGTACCTTGTCTTTTTATCATGTCCAGTATCATATCTATTACGATAAATGTTCCGGTTCGTCCGATGCCGGCAGAACAGTGAACCAGCACCGGTCCTGCATCCGAAATTGATTCCTGACGAGCGTTGACATCGTGTAGGAAATTGAGTACACAGCCTGGATCGGACGGAACGCCGTGATCTGGCCAAGCCTGAACGTACGATTATTTTTCATCAGTACAAAAATATCATTCCATTAGGTTTAGTCAATATGTAGTGCGAAAAAGTACCTGAAAATGATAATGATAAATAGCTCGTTCTTCAGTGCTTTCTTCTGAAGAGACTAGAAAATGACGCAGCGTGTAGTCGTTCGTGGACGTTTCACTGATGCTGCGGACTCTCACTGTTCCATAATCTTTACTCTGGTTTTCATCCGGCCAATACCTTGCACATTTGTTCTGCAACCAAGCAGAGTTCTTTGACTATATATTTCGATCTCAGACGTGCATCGCTCAAAATTTAACCGAAATAATCGCAAACGTACCTTCCCTCTTTCTATTTCTTTGGTAGTCATAACAATAACCCTAACGTTTTCCTGCCAAACCATCATCCACAGATCGTCCACTGTGCTTGGTAGGCAACCTTGGGTAGCGATGTACGATTTGAGGCCGATCTCTGATCCCGTAACACCCGAACCTTCCTGGGGCTCCTGCCTAATGTAATTCGCGTTGATGTACTCTGATCCAGGTATGGTGGGATCGGTGTTTTTTAATTTTACTCTTGTATGGTCAACTGGCCAAAAATAAAATAATTTTTTTTTTACTGCTTTCTTACGCTAAGAAAAAAAAACTTCGGAAGCGTTAAAAAGACTGCGCTCACATGGTAAAATATTCTTATATCTATTTTTATTTCTATTTTCAGGTCTTTGGCCCTGCTTCCTCGTGAAAAGATGCCGGCATTCCTGCTGCTGCAAACTTTCAAACTCCTCCCAAAATCCTGCTTTTCCCGTTGCCGCGCCGTTTTCTTTCTGTAAATTTGCACTGATTTTTATTATTAAATTTTCTAACTTTTAAATTTCATGGACGCCGGCCACAAATTATCATTACTATCAGACCAATATTTATATTTCTCTCGGTGCCGCACGAAAGTTATTGGGAATCCTTTGCTTACTTTTAAAACTGAGACAAATTAAAAAAAAAAAAAAAAAAAAAAAAAAAAAAAAAAAAAAAAAACAGACTAAACCTTTAGACAATCTCATTGGTTCTTATTTCAATCTATACTGATCATTTGACCATGTTCGTTTTATTATTATTTTAATTTACACTAAAAGACTATTTATCGCATCAAAAGAAAAATATTAACGAAGGGTTTTCTTTTATTCCGCATACTAATATTAAAATTCAAAACTCACTTGCAATTCTTTTACCCTGGTGTCTATTCCTGAGGCATTTATCCTTGTTGCATTAAAAGGCTGTCTTAAATGTACAACGGTACCGCTTGTTTCAACCATTGGATTCTTTTTGTAATGTTCTATCAATTCGCTAAGGGAATCAAATTTATCCCCTCCACCTACGTCGTATTTATTTTCCTAGGAAAAATTGAATGAAATTATAACATTTCAAAATGTGAAACTATATAATGAAACAGAAAATTATTTCCTTAAATGTGAAGAAGTAATTGTAAATGAATAATAGTTTTAAAACCAAAAAGTAATTTTTTTAATTATTTATTTATTTAAAAAAAAAAAAAAAAAAAAAAAAAAAAAGTCCTACAGTCGCAGAAGATTCACGTTATAAAACTTTTAGTGAATAATTTTTATGTTACGTAAAATCTATCTTTAATTTTAACATCTTCTCATTTCTAATTGCGGGGATTCATCAATTCGAATTAGTTTTTCTAATGAATCAATCCCAGTAATCATTGTTAAAAAAAAAAAAAAAAAAAACTTCATAATATACAGCAATAACAACCGAATAATATTTTATCTTAAAAGACAAATTGATGGCGGATGTGAATAGATACAAAACCAATTAAATGTTTTTGCACTGATGATATTATATGCATATTATTGTGCCATTCAGTATAAAAATTGTGCAAGATGGGATTGTATTTATACACTTGAAGCAGATTTTGAAATGAAGGATAACATTAAGATTCCTTATTCTTAAACAAAAATCATCAGCAAGGTTTTTTTTTTTATATTTTATTACAAGACCTGAACAATGTACGTAGCGTCATCATTTTTATAGCTTACAACCGATGCCCTAATACGGGATGTGAAAAATGCAGAAGAAAAATTAAAATTTTAAAACTTGTGCAATAAATCATTGCGTCTGCAAATCGGACATTGTTAGAAATTGTTTTCCGTACATTTGGTACGGGCCGGTGTGGAACATTACGCGAGCGGCCACAGCCCCGATATGAGGTCCGTGGAAAAATTCAAAAATCCTGTTGAAAATTTTTGGTTTTTCAGCATATTCCATGTCGCCTTCGTAAATTTCCACTAACCTGGCACCTAATTTTGACGTGAGTGACTCTGTCCTCTGTGCGCACGGACAGCACAAAGTGTCCGGGCTCGCTCTGAGATTCGCGCACCAAGAAACTGCCGTTCTTTCCCCTCTCCAGAATCATTTTCTCGGCTTCTTTTCCGGAGATGTGACCGTGGAACCATCTGAAAGGGAAGACGCTTTCAGGTGTGGTACATGACAAAGGCACCGGACGCAATAAGTTGCCGGAGGATCCCCTGACGCTGGAATCTTCCCCTTTGTAGACTTTTTCTTATTTCTCCACCCTACTTCTCTAAGTATTACCACAAGCACTTTCAAATAATATCTTTCGTACGTTGTAATTTGCCATCCTCATTATTTCGCGTAATTTCGTAAAATATCAATGGGTATGGATCCAAAACTGGTGTCCGACAATTTTTTAATAACCGAAATTAACGGCGGCCTTAGTGGTGAAAAAAAAAAAAGATTTCTTCACACTTTTTTCCATTTACTTTTACCTTAGGTTTCACTGTGCAGACATTAGAAGAATACGAGTCCGTATATAATGATCCAGTTGTGTATTTTAATAGAAAAGTTTCGATTTTTCAAAGATTGCGACTGTCATTGTACATTTTAAAGGCAAGATAAATGTGGGTTACGTATTTTACTTCAAAATCTAACCAATGACGATACCATAGCTGTAGCAGACCGGGAGCAATTGCCACGGTGTAGCGATCCCCGATAGCAATCCACGGACGGCATTATGTCTCGACGGCTATGAATACAGAAAGCGAAATGTTTGGAAAATTTGTATAGTTGGGATATGTCGTAGGTAGAGGGTTTATAGAAAGTTGAATTATCTGATCTCCATTTCAGATCTTAAATAATTGCAACTGAAAAATGAGAAAGTTGCGAAGGGCAGGGCAAGCATTGCGGATGGAAGCAACTGGGGCACAACATCAATCAAAAATGGGTGGAACTGGGCTAACTTGGAGGCCCAAGACCCAAGTCGGTGGCCATAATCGAGACATCTAAGGATAAGCGAATTGAAAACTCAAAGATGGATAAAGCAATACGTTTCATAAAGAAAAACCAACGTAAAAAAAATTGTAAATACTCAAACATCAACGTGCTGGCTCGAGTTCAGCTGTGATAACGCGATAATGATATTTCACTAAACAACAACACTCTATAATATTTCACTAAGGAAATGATCATAAATATTGTCATCAAGTATTATAAGTTTAAAGTTCACAGTTGTCCAACATTACACTTCATAAGTAACTTATTAAAAAAACAATTACGAATGAGGCTTTAGAATGATATAAAAGCGTAGTAATAAACAATATTTGCACCACTAAACTTGATGATTTTCTATAATTATGAATATAAATTTAATTTATATATGATAATTTCACGATTAACCTTACATAAGAATAATTTTCACTTACCAGCAGTAACATAAAATATAACATTAGCATATAAATTTAGATCACGACATGAAGGTTAGTTTTGACACATTTATTTTATATATTATCCTTTAATATCGATTTAAATTAATTGTTATTTGTTACCTTGAATATCTGAAACATATTACTATATATAGAACATAATGATGTTTAACCCAAAAAATTCTAGTTGGAAATTATCTCGTCATTACCTTAAAATCCCTTAAACAATCCAGTAATGTCTAAATTTAAGCTTCAACATCATTAAAACAAGTTTTTATTGAAATAAATCAACATAACGTAAAAGCAGAATGAGGTAAACGAGACAAAAGTAAAGTAAGACGAAATAAATAATTTTTTTAAGATTTAGCCTCAAGACCAAACATTTCATAAATTTATATCACATTTTGTCGAAATCGGCAATGCACGCTGAAAATATAATTATGTATTGTATCCACATGCAACAGAAAATACAATCATTTATTATTAAATATTGTCTAATATAGAATGCACGGTGAGACAAACTTTTTCGATACATCATATTTACATTGTATAAATAACTACAAATTGTTATTTGGGAACGAATGCAAAAACCAAAGGAATAAGTTACTTCGAATTTTATTTATCTTATCGCACTGCAAAATTTTAAATGTATTAGTCGCTTTTTACATCAAAATTCGTATTATTGAGATGGGGAATATTTAAAAGTGATAATCAGTAAGTCAAGGATTTATATATTCAAAATGTGTTTTTTTACAAACGTATAAATGTTGAAATCTAAATAAATTTTTTTTTCATGTAAATTGCAAAATAATTTTTTTTTTATTCATTATGTAAAGCAATGCTATGTTTAATATTAGATATGATTGCATATTATGGTTTCTGTAAGTATTTAAATTTCTTCTTGCATGTCTTTTAATCTGTTTACCCTGAATGTATGGAATGAAAATTTAAATCAAACGTAGTTCATTAAATAGCGAAACTAACAAAAAGTTTACATCTTGAACTTTTCGTTACAAGCTCGCAATACATATCACTACATTTCATGCACTAACGCCGCCGCTGCTACATCATTGATGATAGTGCATCCCGTATTTGTGTTTTTATTTTAACTTCGGAGAAAGGAACTTTTAATCATTAATTAAAAAATTTTTATTTTAATCGATAATGAACATTTTCCAGATAAGATGCAATTAAAAAATATTTAAGACTTACTTATAGAATGTGCATGATGTATTCTGTTTGACTTCTTTCTTTGGTATTGTCACCTTGGAGCCTGGGAGATCCAGGCAACGCCTTTTTATTCTAATAATCACAGACATCACTTCAAAGTTAAAAATTCACATTTTTTTTTCCGAAAATATATATGGTTTATATATCAACACTAATAAAAGAAAAATTAATTTTATAATTTAGAGGAAAGAACTTGCTTGCCTTTTCTTGAAAGAAGATATTTTCAAATGATTTGGATAAACACTTGCAGTGATTCTTCAGTTGTTCTCCCACCCGAACAACTATTAAATTTTGTGGATATACATTTTCATGTTTGGTTTCCATCCCTACTTTGTTACATTAAACACGGGATTGTGGATAATGTAAACTTTAAGCGAAAGTCGTCCCTGCTTCGACGACAATTCCGTAATCTGCTTTTTTAGCGGCATTTTATTTTTTGACGAAATTAATTACTGGATTAGTTTAGATAACGAAAACAATCCGAAAAATGCCGCTACCTTTTTCAACGGCAGCTAAAGATCGATTCTCGGTTATCAACTCATCTATGTTTAATAACGTTTTATATTTATTACGTTAAGTATGTTAATGTGGTATTTTACGGTGAAAATGATGATTAAGTTAGGTCTGGCCGCCTCCATCCCTCCCAGTGGTGGAGGGTCTTCGGGCAAAGGATTGCCTTTTAGGGCAAGCGCCACAATGGAAGGGAAACGGAAACGAAAATGTTTAAGTCACTCGGCCATGCTTCCAAGGAAAGACAACCGATTACTCATGTAGGAATTTTAAGCGCGATTGAACAGGATTTCCATGACTAAACAGAGAGATACATTGGGCATTTCATTCGCTTCGATTATGGTATTTTTTTACAGGCAGACATCTAAGCATATATAAATAATAAGATATTAGATTTATGCTTATTAAAGTACGGTGTCGGACCTCGGGTGGGACAAGCTGTTGCCACGAGCCTCGACCGTTTAACATGGCCATTTGCAAAGAGCTCTGAATTATTCCTACAATCGACGTGAAAATCCGAATCGTTTCTTTAAATATTTATAATAAAATTCGGCCAATGTTAATTAACATGAAGAGACTAAATACATTAAGCGGAGTGGCGCTGGTTTGCACATCGGATTTCAAATGATACACAAACGAAGGCCGGGAATTGTTATTGCATTCGCATCATATTCTACATTAAGGTCAAATAAGCAGGAACTGCTTATTTTTCATTGTATAACGAAACGTTCTTCAATGTCCTTTTAAATGGAAAATTTTATTTTGAGAACAGACCGTATGAAATTTTGGTAAATAAATCTTCGCCCATGGATTCTAAAAAGGGCATGATACTTGATCGAAGAACAACAAACCTACAAAACAACGCCTTACGCACGAAAGCGATAAATAATATTTTTGGATCATATTTACAGTTGCAGCACAGACGACAGAAATTTAATCTGGATGGCATACGCTTTTGTGCTGCCTCGATAATGTGGAAAAAAAATTTTTTTTCTTTTTTTCCATTTCCACGTCCACCGCTTACATTTCCTCTTCAGGCAATTCGAACGCGAATTACGTCGGAACGTCCGTCAGCGAACGTTAAAGGACAGCAAAAATAGCACTCGCAAGAATGCAGAACTTTAAGCAACACCGCGCATTAAGGGGAAGTTAGTCGTCGTTAGTATTTTTTCGCGGCCATTTCTCAATATTTAAATAAAAACCGAGGATTGTCAACGAAAATATACCGTCGCATACGCCGAACAACGCTGCTCGAATGACGAACGTAAACACTGAAAGCGATGCGTTCAGCGCGAGTGCTGCGAGTCAACTAAATGTCGGAATGATAACCAAGACAATTATTGCGCAGCGATCATCGAGACCGCGAGCTACCCGCTCTGTTCGCACTTCTGGCTCCCGGACTGCCTGCTCTCCGGACCCGTGCACATGCAACTCCTTCGTCCCGTCCGTTCCAGGTCGGGTGCACCCGCACGGAGAAACCCGGTCCGGCCTCCGTGCGGAACCCGCGACGGCAGCAATCGAAATGCACCCGTGCGAATTGGGGCAAGTACCGTGCAATCAAAAGTAACAGCACAGTCGTGACGTTTCATAAGGAACAATAGGAAAAAAAAAATTTCCCAAGTCGCTTGTGGAGAACCGAAAAACGAATCGAGAGCCAGTTTCTCAGTTCCGTCCGTGGCAGACACTCGTGCGCATATTTGAATAGTTTAATATTTTAACAAAAACGGTATCCTTAAGCCGACATGTTTTACAATTTACACGGCTCTTGGACTGCGATTTTAATGACTCGAAACCAAAATGAATTGAATGTCGCCGAAGCGTTACCGATGCATGTACCCCGTATTCACGATCTGCACTCCTACGCTTTTAGTAACCGTCAGCCATGACCGTCGTGTTCTGCGCTCCATAACGGCTCCCGAATGCACCTGCAACGTTTGGGATTTCCCCATCGGGATCAACCGAGAGAAAACAATTGCTTGTAAACAGGAGACAGTGATCCATTTGATTGGAATTATTTTTAACGGCACCTAAAACATGACTTTCTTCTCTCACGATGCGACAACGGAAGATAATTCCGAACGAATGTTTAGCTCCTTGCGGGAAGCATGGTACAAATGTAATAAGTAAATATTCCAAAGGCCTACTTCGAATCAAATGTTACCGTCCTTGAATAAACCCACAAAAAACTATTATTCATGTACGCTTTTTCTTAATGAATGTTGACTGCTCGAAAAATATTCTCGTAATTTACTACGTACGGATGCAAATAATTTTTAATAAAAAAAAAAAAAAAAAAAAAAATCTCCATTTAAAAGCTGCCGCTCGGGATTTTGTACCGTCAAGGTAAGTTGCACGTATCTGATGCCGTGTCAGCAGCAATCGTTAAATTATGTCCAAGGCGACGCGATTTCTTAAGATTCTCGTTCGTCTTGCTACTTCTGTGGTCGGTGAAACTGAACCCTTCGCACAGTCGAACGTTAAAATTATTTTCTCTGCTTGTCGACCGCGTTTCGGTTGCATCATGATCACACGGACAAACGTGAAGGCACCATAAAAAAAAAAAAAAAAACTCGGTTCACAAAACTTGGAACGTGGAATCAATTCGGCTCCAAATGCGGAGGATTGCCCATTCAAAATATGAGACATCCTTTTTTAGGTAGGTCTGGTCTCGACACTTCTAAAGATGGCACAATGTATTAAAAACGATTGGGTGAAAGAAAAAAAGTTGCAGCTCGGGCCAAAATAACTGTGCTATTAGACCTTTAGCGCTTGACCCAAAAAATTTTTTAAATAATTTTCCGGTTAAGTTCAATTTGTCTGACACTTCGTAAGGTTACGTTCTTCATGCTCCTCACTGGTGTCAGCCATTTTTTTTTTTTTAAACTCCCGTTCAAATCAGCTTGATGACCCCGGTTAAAACCGCTGAAAAAGCAAACGCTTCTTCTGCTATGCATTAAAAATCACGATCGTAGGATTCGTTTCCACTTCGGATTGCATTACGCCCAATATCATTTGGAAATCCTAACGCCGCGTTAAGTTCAACCTTCAAAGGACATAAAAAAAAAGAAGAAAAAAAATATGGCAGGAAGTGGCACGATACGTGAATGTCAACGTGGACGGTAATTCCAAAAGAGTTTAGTCAATTGGATGTCAAGGCTATGCAGTCATCCTCAAGTCTCCGGAAAAGCCTATGAGACATTCACTTGCACAAGAGGAAAACCGGTGAGCCGACGTGATTTGTCTTATCCCGGGCGAAGGGGGTGAGCCACCCTTAAAGGGCGCACTTACGGCTAAAAGGCCGATGCGAGCGCCTCTCCGAACGCGAAAGGTTCGAGTTGAACGCTTCGAAGGCACCCCTTTCGTTGGGGCATTGCGTTCGTTTCGACGTGCACGGAAACCTCAGCGGCTTCGTGTCGGAGCCTTCCGGGGAAGAATCCGAAGAGAAAAGCCTGCCGTATAAAGATTCAGCACTTAAATCACTGATTCATAAGTCCAAAACTTATTTCGTATTCAGCTCGTCTAAATACAATTTCCTTTTTTTTTGCATTTGCGAGTACGACCTAACAGCAAGTCAACCTGCGCTTTATTTTGACAGAAAAATAATTTTAATTGCACAATCTCAGAGCCGAAATCAATTCGTATGAGATCCCATACACCGCCAGTCATAAATTATGAAAATTCATTCGGTGCGCGAGCTGAGATTTTGAGCGAAAAGTTTATGAATTAAAATTTACCTTTCAGGCGTTGGATCGGCGCAGTTCAACGGATATTTCAATTCTATGATTTGACCATTTTTTTCTCGGACCTGACCTTGATTTTCCACATAGTACTGAACCTACAAAAGAATATTAAAATCAATACTTAAAATGGGTCAGAGACCTTCGAATAAGCCTTCATATGGATTCATACATGAAATGTGGAAACATTGTAATTTGGGACAATTCTCCAGTTTTTGGCGAACCAAACAAAATTTATACAAAAGATCAATATAAATATGCAAATGAATTATACAATAAGATTTGAATTGTCTCATTACAAAAACTTTTAATCAGAGTAGACTTTTTTCCATATTAAAATTGTTTTAAAAATAGCAATTTTAAAATCTGACTTTAGAATATTCTTATTTTGTAAAGCTAATTTTTCAATTGCAAATGTTTGTCATTTCATATTAAGAAGTACTAATTCGAAAAATAACACTTGCTGAATTTCCTACATAATTCAACAATATTATTTATCTTCGAAAATATTGTATTAGCATTTTATATTAAAATTATATTATACCACAGGCTCTTCGTTATGTGGTTGCAATTTGTTAGGAAACAAATCAAAAAAAATTTTTTTTTCATTACGTTTACAATAAAGATACGTTTATTCAATAATTATACCCTAAAATAAACTAACAAAATCTCTAGGTGAATGAATTTACTATAACTAGATGTTTTCTATTAATCGAGAATATATATTTCAAAGTAATTATGCAAACCGTATGAAATGATGCGGAACCTTAAGAAGTAAAGATAAAAGGGAGGCAAAGAAAATTATCCTGAAAAATTTTTTTCCTGTAAATAATACATGGCAAAGATAAGGTTAATTAGTAAAGGAAATAAGAATATGAAAATTATTCTTATACAGGAAGCTCTTCTAAAATCTGAAGGAGTTAAATAAGATAAAATTCAATTCTGAAACAATATTCACAACTGAGATGGCATTTTTAAATTTTATATATTGACGTGAAAAATTGGGTAATTAAAAAGAAAAAAACAATAAAGTTTTGTAAAGGGAAAATATTGTAAATAAATTTTAAATTTTTAAAAATAATTTTGGTTTAAAATAATAATTAAGCATGAAAATTTAGGTTAAAAATGTATACAGAAATAATGGAACAAGCCTCATGGAAATTACATTCAGCCGCAGTATGTTACATAATAATTTATTCATGAAATCCTTACTTTAAAAACTACATGCGTTTATCATGTACATGTTTCAAGAATGATTTTCTTGATAATATATGACCAATAAATATTTAAAATATGACGATGCTATTTGGCGAATATTCAAGTGTTTCTGCCTTCCTTTTTTCAATGTTAGAATTGGGATATTTGTATAAATTCAGTTCAATGTTACCAAGCAGAAATTATGCTAATTTTGGTCTGTAATTTTTGAGAAAGGACGAACTTAATCACTTTTCAGATTTCTTTGAGTGTCCGACTTACATGGGATATGTAAACAAGTTTGAGTCAAAATAAAAATTATTTTAATTGCAAACGGCAATAACGCTTAAATGGTTAATTTTTGTTTAAACTAATTTTTTAAAATTTTTTTAGAGTTAATACTTAATAATCTTAAATTAAAAAAAATAAATTCAGATAAATGTATGATTATTTAAAATGATTATTAAAATGATTTTATGTATATTATTTAAAAATATAATATACATAAAATCAATCAATTTACACGTTTTACAGCACTAAAAACCTTTCCTTTAAACTTCCTTTTTTGTGAATAAAATGAGGGAGATTGTTTTACAAAACTGAAATAATTACAGAAAAAATATAGACTGACACAATATACAAATTCTACTCTTTCTATCTTATTAAAGTGCATTCAAAATATTTTACCACTAAAAATTTAATTCTCTTTTCTCTAACTTTGCAAATATATCTGAGGTTTTATTAATAAATTGAAATGCATTGCATAATACAGTAAAATTAATAAACTATTATGAATGAATTTACTTTTGTTATGAAAGTTACTTTATAAAAAATAAACACTTTGTCAGTTTTAATAAAAAGCACAGTGAATTTTTTTGTCTATTTTTGATAACATGATATGATTTTTTATTTATAATAGCTTTGCCCTTAACATTAACTAATTAAATATTCTCAGCAATTTTTTTTTGTCTTATAAAAATATATAGTATACAGTCTTTTAAGTTAAATGGTGTTCTTTTTTCAATAAACATCAAAATAAATATTTTGTGATGCATGATACCCTAATTTTGTTTTAAAAATTATAGATTAATAACACAATATCTTATGTATTTAATGTTTATAACTTTAAATGATACTATTGCTCATCAAGCCCCTTCACAACTCTTTAATTTACTTAAAGTACTCACCAGCTCTGAAAGGGTTGCAAATTTTTCTCCCCCATACAAATCATAAAAGTCACCAGTGTTTTGTATTTTAATGTGTGTCACTTCACCATTTCTCCTATGAAATAAATTTTTTATTTTTTATAAATATAAAATGCATAAACTTTATATAAAAAGATTTTAGATTTGTTTTTAGTTACAACAGCTTCTAAAAAACCTAAAAATGTATATGATTTCCAAACTTAATGGCTGACTTAAAATTTGACTTTTAATATCTCATTTTCTTTAAAATGTTGTGTAAATTTTTAATTTTAACAATAATGTATGTACTGTTTTTCTCATATAATTTTGCACATAAAAATAATTAATTTTTTCAATAAAATGAATTAAATTTTTTAATATTGCACAGAAATTATTTTTTTTATCTTTTAATTATGATTTAAGATTATTTTTTAAAATTTTACTTAACATTATTATTCTACCCTAAAAATTTCAATCGAAGATGCAAGAATTTTTTCTTTTACATATTAATAAATTTGAATATGTCCGAAACAACTTAAAAATAAATTAAAATGTTTAACATTTACCTCACAGATAATGTAAAATCCCCCGGATTCGCTCTACTGGGCCTTGCCAAAAAAGAACCATCAAATCCTCGTTCTAATAAAACTGTTTCGGCTTCGACTCCAGATATATTGGGATGAAACCATCTGTAATATAAATGTTAATTTTTCAATAGATACTTGATGCATTAATAAATGAGGAAAAAAAGTTATATAACACAGATTGCAGTGTTATAAAATATACACCGAAAGCCTTAGTAAATATATAACAGATGGGTTACTCCATGAAAGAAATAATATAAAATAATCCATATTTTTATCTGAATAAAAGAAAGTGATATCACATTTATTTACCTTCTGGAGGCCATCCCAGAGAAATTTTGCAAATTTTCGTTATACACAAATAATGTTTCTTGTGAAATAATTTAACATCAAATAATTTCTTCGGGTGTTCTGAACATCACAGTGCTGCCACTTATCAAGTGTAAACAATAAAAGCAAATGATTTTTTTTCAATGTGGTATCACTTATCAATTAACCAATTTTTCTCTTTATGGTCTTTCTAGTTGAATTTTTACGTTTTTTTTGTTGTAGTAATAAACAACTACTTCAATAAATTACACATACATAATATTGGGATTTTATCTCTGTTTTGATCATTGAAATATTGTTTGAAGTCGTTCAACATAAATATTTTTACCGGTAGAATTTACTGAAAAATGAAGAAAAAAAAATTAAATTTTTAGTCATGTAATAAACTTGGATAAAAAAAAAAAGCTGCTGAATGTTATATTGGCACATATAATTAGCTTTATTTCAATATGTCTTATTCTGAATATAACTGTACCACAAAATATTTAGGATTTCTCGTTTGTTTATGTAAACTAATTAATGTAGCGTTTTAACCAATTAAAAATATGTTATTTCATGAATTTTAATGTATAGTACAAAATAAAATGAATATTTGATTGAGGAAAGTCTGCTGACGACTTTTAGAGTTTATATTTAAGGATCAGAACAAGTTGTCTTTATTTAGATAAACAATGATAAATCATTAATGTAAAAATCAGTTGTAATGTAAAATTGAAGGAAACAATATATCTTATAAAATGGAACATTATAATTTGTAACTTACAGATGTATTCAAGAAATTTATTGATTTTCAGTATTTTCTTGGAATGATCGAGTTAAATTTTTTTATATGGAAATATTACAATGTGCTTTATAATTTCAGTTAATTATAGGGTTATGATAAAAATAGTTTTGCTGAATGAAGTTTCTAGCTTCATAATAAAAACGTGAAATATTATGTTCTTGTAAAAATTTACAGGATTATTAAATATTAAGCAAAATGAGAATTAAAAACTGAATGCTTCTTGCGTGTTTTGCATGAAGAAACTAAAATTAACTAATTTAAATCCAAAAAACATGTTTATTGCTATATTTCACAAATAAGATTTATCAAAAATTCTAACACAATACATAAAGAGAAGATGTGATGCTAGAAATAAAATTTACTTTTCAATAACAAAATCATTTCATTAAATATTTTGAAACTGCAAAATCAAAACAAAAATTTTTTTGAAATTAAATAAACAACTTTATGCCTTAAAAAAATTTAATAAAAATTATCATATTGCTTTCCTGAAAATATTTACATTTTTTCATGGATTTCATCATTTGACATACCCTAAAATATCATAAAAATTCCTTTAGTTAACCAAAAAGTAGATATTCAAACATGAAGAAATTATTATCAATATGATATGTATATGAAAGGCATGTAGAATCATATGGTCAGGACTTCAGAAAGAGGTGGTATTTTTTTTTTGAATTTCACAAGTGATGTGAAAGTATTATTTTAGACAAAAGGAAATTCACCTTATTTTTGCTTGAATGCAATTTCAAAATACTTTGATTACTTGATTGAAGTTCTTACACTACAGAAGAAATTAAAGGGCAGTTGTGCTCCACAGACCTTGGAAATAATTTTTGCAATTCATCGAGTTGTAACCTCATTTATGATTTTAATTTAATGACAAAGGCATTATCACATCATCACTGAAGAATATTTCAAAAGAAAATTAAAATTCAAATCATTCTGCACTTGCTCTGACATTATTTCTCAAGTGTGGTATTTAAATGCTTGAAGGCGGACTCGGTACAAATGGGTTCGAATACTAGAAATTCGAAGTTGCAAAATATGGGTCAGGAACCAAACATTTATGCAATTTTTGCGACATTTTTATCGGTTGTCTTTTATGTGGGTAAAAAAATCAACGGAATACCAAAAGCCGAGAAAAGTTGACACGTTGCAGACAAAAGCTGGGAAGCGAAACTCTGATTTTACGGAAAAGCCTTTCCCATTGAATGTAAAGAGGTTTATTATTTGGACTTCATATCTGTTGAATCGATTTTATAGATATGAAATTAAACTAATAAGGTTTATTTCTTTTTTTTTTAGTGCCACCTCATGAAGAAAACGTCGGTGTTTTGTGTTTTATAGAAAAAATTAACAAGATCTCGGATAGTGAAAGATACTTTCATATAAATCCGGTGGAATTTAATTTCAACTTACATGTTTTCCAAAGTCAACCTTCCCAACGTTTCGCCCGCTCTTGCCGCCGGCGGAATTTTTCTTAGGATTTTTGCAAGTTGTGTTAACCCGAACTTCCCTCGCCTTTCGGTTGCTTACGTTGCTTCCACTTGATTCTTTCCGCTCAACTAAAACAATGTCTTTCGTTTCCTTTAAAAGGGGGAGATATTACAAGGAAAGAATTATAAATTATTCACTTTTTAAGACGTTACCCAATTGCTTGGTGAAAAAGCTTATCAATGTGTGGCCTACGCTTAGGGGGCAGTTCTTACGAAAACCACACTGGTCTCTTATTTTATTTACAATTCCAAGCAAATTATATAAACTTTGATGTAGGAAGCTAGTTATAAATTTTTATTTTAAAAGACAATTTTTGATCCTTTTGCTTAACATGTAAAAAGAAAAGTGCCTTTAAAAATTAATTCTTCACAATCGATAAATTGTCGTGAAATAATCACTTTTTCTTTTCTTATGTACCGCCTAAATTGAATTGTTTATAAGAAATAAGAGACTCAATATAGTGGTATGATTGGAAATAAATTTATTTACTTCGATGCACTGCTTCTTCTCGTCTATGATTTTTGACAATTTTTCCCTTTCAATGCGCAACTGTTTCTCCCAGCTTTGAGCATCCGATTTAGTGGTCATAAGATCATTTTTATAATTTCTGCAGTCATTTTCCATCTGCGCTAATTTTCTTTCCAGTCCTTGAATTCTTTCCTCCAGCTGTTCGTTTTGCTAATAAAAAAAAAAAAGTGGAATGATTATTTTTTCCTGCATAAATTTTGAATTCTCACAACGTATCATTTTGAAAAGGGAAAAGAAACCTTTATTAATAAATTCTTTTCTTGTCTGTAATCTTCTATGATGTTCATAACTTTGTGCATATCATTACTAATGATTGAAAGTCTAATTTTCTCGGCATCTAGCAGCTGGCTGAGTACGTACTTTTGAAACTGGAGAGCATTTACCTGAAATTTCGGTTAAATAATATCAAATTACAATGCAAATGCCTCAATTTTAGTTGCATGTGATATTTTGACAATGGCTACTGTCTGAACTAGGATGACCCAGGGTTTCTTGACCGTCTGTGGCAGTAACTTTGCGAAATCTTCGTGTCATTTGCGATTGTTTTCGCTGATAACGTGGCGCCATTTCCGTTGATATCTTCGTGTGAATTGTAAACACATTATATTTCGGCATTTTTCATTGAATTAAAACTGGCAAATGTGCTAAAACAGTAACTGATATTCATACAAAACACGACAGAATCATAAAATTTTCATGAACTGAATCTTTATTATGTTTTTCCATTATAAATTGATACATCATAGGAATGTTATGGCGCAGGTATCGTGGAATCTCTGCTAGTGCATATTTTCATATGAAAAACAAAAAAATTATACTTTTAAAACGTTTCCCTGTGATGTTCGTTACATTTTATTATGTGGAATCTAACATTTCAAATGTCAGTCGAATATTTTTTTTTTTCAACTTTAAATGATGAATTAACCAAAATTTCCGAATCCCGATGGTAGGGTGACTTTTTCTTCTTTTCACGTGCTCTTGATCGTTTAAAAATGCAAAACGACAAAATGCAGGGTATTTGGTATGAAAACTGAAATACCTTTTCCGAAATAGTTTTAATATTTGATTTCAAGTCTTTATTCTCGGCCAGTTGACGTCTCAAGGCCAGAAGAGCAAAGCAATTCTGGATTTTCCGCCCAGCTCTCGTCACTTCCGACCCATTTTCTCTGTCGATTTCGACCTCGTTTGGAACTCCATGAAAACTTTTCACGGAATCGTCCGTCTTTCGCTCTACCGACATTTTCGTCTGTTTGCCCCACGCGGTTAACAACTGTTACAATTTTTTTTTTTTTTGGACAGCGTCGCATCGATACCGTAAACCTCCTTGCGGATGATTCGGTTCTGCGCCCGGAAACGGCGGTGAATCAAAATCAGCAACGAAACAACGTATCTGCAAAATGAAAGGAGGAATTATGAGTTGTGAAAAGCCACACCGTGTATGCCGGGGTCAAAAGAAAGCGATGCGGGATCGAGGAAAAGGGAGAAAAAAAAAATCGAATTACGCCACTTGGGAACGACCAGAAAAGGAGCAAATAAAATGGAGTCATAAACATGGAGTCTACATGTAAAATGAAGAATTGGGAGGAAAATCAAATAAAGGCTGAAAATTGATCCGTAAAAATGATCTCCCTTTTTTCAGTTATTACAAGAACCTTTTTCCGCAAATGCTAAGCTCTGCATATTTTCTCTTGTACTTTTTTTGATTCACGTGTAGGATAATTTAATTCTTTCCTGACCAAAATTTATTTTAAAAATTATTATTTTTTGCAATAATATCTCCGCAAAAACCGGGTTCAAATTTATTGTTTATATAACAATATTTTGCAGGCTTCCACATTTATACTGAATTACAATTTTAAGTCAAATGTTTTTCTGTTTTTTAAATGTTTGGCTTAATTAAAAATTTAGAGTCATTTACCATCGTTCATTTGTTTACATTTTATTAGACTCGAATTGCTGTTGTTCTGCTTAAATATAACATAAAAATTTATTTCTCAATTTTATATTGTGGAAACATCACTAACAGGAACTGGCCATATTTGTTGTAATTTTTTTGTACACAAATAAACAAAAGATTTGTTTACAACACATAAAATAAGAATTATGACACTTGTTTTTATTTATATTGCAGAGTACTTGTCAAATACTTTAATAATCATATATTAACTGTAAATAAGGCGAATTGTCTTTGCAAAGGGTGTTATATGATACAAGAATGACATGGGAAATTCAAGCAGAATTGAGAAATTTTCAGCTGATTGAGAAATATAGAAGTAGTATATTAAGTCGAACAAATTACGTAAAAGAAATAATTTATCACAATGAAGTATCTTGGAGTTTGTTCCACAACCAAATTACCTTGAACAATGATTTGCGTTGGACATTTACATCAATGTACAAAATCTGAAGGCCATATTTGACGAATAAAATGGTATGAGACACGATGCAGAGTATAGCTCTTTTTATAAAAATATTATTCTGTAATGTGTTTAGCAGTCTTGAAATTAAGATTAATTTACTCTGCACACATGCATAGCATAATTTAAATATTATTCATCAAAAAATATGTGATATAAACCATCCAAAAGCTTGGACGTGACATTGTGGTTCAAAAAAAAAATAATAATTACTTTTCATATTTTTAAGATATTTATGTTCGGGCAAGATGCAACGCATTTCTTCAATGACTGTCTTCCTGTACTTGGCTTGTCGACAAATAAAAAATTTTTATGGTGTTTGAATGTGGTACAATACCAGAAGAAATGATTTAAAATGGATATAAATGGAATTAATTGTTTTAAGTGCCAATGCAGGTATATTTGGATTTATTTTTGAATATATAAGATTAAGTGGCAATAATTGCGTAGGATGCATTCGATTACCGCAATTTGTACAATTTTACGCTCGTAAAATTCTGCTGCATCAGTGCATTTGAAAAACGATGGGTAAATTACGGCATTCTGAAGGAATATTTTTCAAGAGCGTCTGCCGTATTCGGGAATCCTATTTTAGGAAACGTCATGTAAAAGCTGCTTTTTTTTTTTTTAAAGGGGATGAATTAGTTAAAAACATAATTAAAAATTTAATTCCAGAAGAAAGCTCCCGTCCAGAATTAGCTGTCGCTTCAGCCGCGGTCCCGTTTACGGCAATGTCGTTTCACATCCGTCAGAATCTAAATAAAAATTCCGTAAGAATTTAACGTGGTAACTTAATTAATTTTTTTTAAAGAGAGAATATTGAAGATGATTCCGCCGAAGCGGCTCGAGAGGAGATGAGACGAGGTGTCCCTCCAAGCTGACGGTGGGGCCCGTCCGCCTCTCCTTTTCGACCCCTTATCGTCTTTTCTGCAGCGCTCCGGTCAGTCGCGTGCGAATTGCTGCTGCCGACAGAGATCCCCGTTTCACTTTCTCGCGGTTCACGTATCGTTTTCGCGAGTTCCGACTGCCTCGTTAACAATTTTTTTTTTTTTTTTTTTTAATACTGAAATAACAAATGAACTTATGCTTGGCAATTTTTTTTTTAGGGATGTGAAGTGCAAAAGATGATCTCATTGAAGCAGTGCTCGAGAAGTATTTTCTAAATGAAATTCTCAAAAATAAATAGGGAATATTACATTGCGGTAAGTGCTTTCGTTACGTAGTCATTGCTGCAGAGCTCACGAATGGAAATGAAATTAATAATTCCGTTCTCGGCATTTAACGACGAGATCGTTAGTAGGAATTTCGAATAACTAAGGCATCGTGATTATAATAAAAAAAAAAAGAAAAAATTTCATAGCCCAGTCAAAGCTGAGAAGACTAAGTGACTGTTCAAATTAAATGTTTAATCATAAAACGTTGTGTCGGAGGGAAAATTTTAGGATAATTTATATATCGTAATAATCTTATGGTAAAAACAATCTTTAAACAGAAAACGCTGCCACCAAAAACATAAATGGCAACTTGTCAGGGCACGATTGTCAGGTTTCTGTTAGGTTGTTTCGATTTGAATTCTCATTTTCCATGTGAAATATCTTTTCCTCGTAACTGCCAGCCGATTTGAGAAGAATTTATTATTTTAGTCATATCAACTAAGAAATGTTTAGTACCCGTAAAAAATACGGTAAAATAAGTAAATATATATATATATATATAATGACGATTAGATTGATTTCCCTTTGTGATTAAATTAGGCTTCCTAATGGAAATCAGAATTGGAATGCATGGAAGCAAAAGTTTGTCCAAAAAGAAGCAAAGTCAAAAACCGGAAATTCGTACAAGAGTTTAGCAGGTTCAAAACCACAGATGAAAGACGTGATTTTTCACTGGAATCTAAGAGAATGAAAAGTGTGCGAAAATCTGGTTCCTTCATGTCGGTCTTTATTTTTGGAATATTGGTCGAAACGAAACAATTTCAGCTCATCCTCGTTAGTAAAACGCGGGGCATTGGGTAAAAGACTGCGAACCTAAATGGCAACCCATCCGGACCCAGAAATAAATTAACGTCGTGACCGCTCAATTTCAAACATACCACGACACGTTTCAAAATTGTGATTAATTTTTGTTAATTAACGTTTGAATTTAGTGTCGTCGTCCGCGACCGCGTCTCGAAGGCTTTGGCAACAGTTCCGATTGTCCCAAAGGCGCTCCATGCAGAGGAGACCACGGGCAGGATAAGAAGCGTTGAATGGTTCCCTGCCCCCCGTGTCGCGGCATTTTGGATACGAGAAAACTGTCGCGTAAGACTAGCAACTTCGTTCTGTGTCGGAAAGAAGGCATTTGTGCGATTGAAGTACGAACCTTTTGCTTAAATACTTTTCCAGCTCCCCGTTTCTTTTATGCTACTCCATAGTATTTGCATTCAGAGCCTCATATGTATTTAAATCATTCGGAAGCGTCATAAAAAAGCTGGTAATCATTTTAAACCTGCCATCGTTGTTGTGCATTTAGTGAGACAACAAATTGAAATCTTATGTTAACCTCGATAGAAGAGTCATTGGCAAAATTTTTAATAATACTTTCAACTATGAATAAAGATTTTAAGGTGGGCTCAGGCAACTGAGCAAATATTTGATTGACATATCTGTGATGGAACAGAAAAGATATATTAAATATTTGATTTTCCTTTCTAACTTACGCCTTTTTCGCATATTTTCTACATCGTAATGCCATCCGAGTGAGACTTTCAGAAATTACTCTCTGAAATATGTATGGGAGAAAACTTTTAGAAAGAAGAATGACATTATAATTGAATATCGGTAGTGGCAAAAGTCGAGTGTTTGATTTCCAAAACTTAATTTTAGTTTACAAAACATGCACCATATGGATAAGGAAGGAATACGAGAATAGCATCCTATTTACTTCCATCAAATTTAACCTAAAATAACATTTATACATATTGAATGATTGCTCAAAAACGAATCATATTATATATATGGGTTAAGCTACAAATATATTTTTCTTTTACATAAATTCACTAATAAATTTTGCTTCCGTTTGTACAGGATTTCGAGCTTTTGGCAAGGTAAATGGTCAATTCTTTTCACATTCACTACTTTATTTCCCGAAGTTTTTTTAAAATGTCGTCAATAATATCCGAAGTTGGCCGTATGTTGTTCATGCTAAACGGATCTATCTCAGACTCGCAAGCACTAAGAAGAATTGCTTAAGAATATACTACACTGAGAAGGATTGCTTGCTTACATTGTACGATAATATCGAAAAAAATTATTTCAGGAACTAAATCAAGAATCACAAACTTAAAAGAATTATTAAGCGATATTTATGCAAAACGTTCCATTATAATTCACTTTCAGAATAGTTATATTGCTCGTGGACTTCGAATAGAATTGACCCGAAAAAGTAGTGCTTTTATCACTGGTTCAACAGATAAAAGAAATAAATCGCTATTTTAACAAATATCAGGTCTTAAGCGGGCTAAAAAAAACATAATGGGTATGAAGGAAAATGTTGGTTATTTCATCCAATTTTAAACTTGTCGGCAAACTTTCCCTGTTTGTATGTCAAGTCACTTAAAAAAAAATTTTCCGAGTTTTCCGAACCGCAAATGGCAGTCCGCCTCGCAGAAGAGCGACCCAGATGAATTCCACATAGATCTTCGTCCATTTTTCCAGTTTTTCCGGGGATATTTTCCAGGTCGCATTTACTTATCATCAATCTCCGACATTGATGAGCCTTCCTTAAGCCGCCGGGAATTATATTAGACGGGCTTCATGGGCAATAAACCATGGCGATCCTGGGTTCGAAGATGCAAATTGCGTTTAAAGGGCGAGGAAAATTCATTAAAATGAAAATCGTAGTTCTGGAAAAATTGAAACGGGACGAGGGTAATATTAAAAATAATCCGCTGAAATGTAATTTTATCTGAATGAAACTATAGCCGCTGGGAATTGTTCGGGCGACACCCAAAGGGTTGCCTTTCGGTTACTCCGACAAAACACGAAAGAAATAGCACCCTAAGGAAAACGAGATTGATCGCGTTATCTGCGCATTTCATTCGCCGGAAAATCTTTAATTATCTACCCAGGATTCAGATTATCCAGCTTGAAATTCCATCCCCACGTCATCTACATCTGATCCGAATTTCTCGATATGTCACTGGTAATCGATTTGCCTTTCCGGCTCCGGAAAAAACTCGGGGCACAAGACTTCTGGAGATGAAATAACATACTCGAACGGGGATGAAATCTTCCGATGGTGCTGTCACATGCGATCGGGATTTATCTTTCGGCACGAAATGTTGATGCAGGTTTTCAAAATTTTGTCGAGAATGTTTGAGTTCAAAATCTGATCATTAGCCCGATCTGTGAGACTTTTTTTTTCGGGGACCGTCCGAATTGGATTTTGACGAAGGTGAAACATGGAAAAAAATGTAGAATGGGTAACGACATATGTACCCGGCGTTTCAAGGGAGAGGCTGGAAAACTGTCGCCGCGGTAGCTTTTGAATTAGTTATCGTGTTTACGGCGAAAACTTCGAACTAGAAATGGCTCTAGGGATTTTTAATTTTCGAAATTTCACATTTTATTTGTGGAAACTTCGTCAGAGTTAATGAAAGCTTGCTTTTACCTGGGGCCGTGATTGCCAACTTGAGCATATGTTAACGACGTAAGGTCTCGCAGGTTTCTGAAATAGACGTCGCATGCCGGTTCAGGTCCAAGGAAATTTTCCGGCCGGTAAAATAATCGAAAACTCAGGTCGGAGCTTTTTCCATTCCCCAACGGCAATTTTTGTTTGGAAACTATCGCTGTGGAAAAATTTCCTCGCGTCCGAGCAGACCTAAAAGGAGGCAAGCAGTTTATGAGAAGGTATTGACATATTCCCCCGGGAAAATCAGTGAATTTTAAACACTGCATAAATCTGGAAAAAAAAACAAATTTTTACAAAGGCAAAGGATAATTTTAAATAGTTTTTTTTTTTTTATTTACAAGAAAATTTTCCTACTCAGTGTTTGTTTTCATCCCGCATCTTTTCTCAAAAGGGAAACTTATTTAATAACCTCATTTTGGACAAGGACCTGAATAATTTCTTTAATTTATCACCAAATATTCCAGTTTTCATTTTCGGCCTGTTCTCAAGTCTCATCCCTCGAACGGTGCAGTCGTGAACGCCTCCGGAACCCACATTTGAAATTAATAAAGTATACCGAAAATTGCTCTAAATAATCCCATTAATTTTTATCCCTTCAAAAATAATTCCTTTGTCGTTTCACAATAAATGATTTTGATTGAAACTGAAAATTAAAAATAAAAACCAGGGCTCAGAGAAGCTTGCCATGCTTGTAATTGGATTATTTCCCGATGTTATGAACTGGAGACCGTTCGAACCATCCTTTGGTGCGGATAAAAAGTTATGAAGAACGCTTTTTGTCAGAAATGACATCTTTTAAACGCCAGGAGCAGCTCTTCGAAAATGCTGCAAAAAGTTAAAAACTTTAACATCCAATTTCAATTAACCGTACTCTCCGCTTATTCGCGACAGGGTATGAGGTAGTCGGCGAAAAGAATGGACTGATTGAATTTTCCATAACGCAATTAACAATCATAATTTTGGAACAGTTCACTACAGCTAAATAACGAACGACAGCCAAAGCATCTTTCGAAGGATTTCGATTTTTGAGATTTCAAATTTATGGAGGGCTGAAGAAGAGCCTCAGCTTTCGTTCTTGAGGAGATAAAAGTTTTCAAATCCTGTTTTTTAATAATCATGAATTGTGAAAGGAACTTTTTCTCCAGTGACAAATTGAGCAACCCTTTTTACGTGACTCAAATGAAAAATGAAGTTATAATATTTGCCATGAAGAAACCGGCTACGAAGATGGAAGAGGAAAATTCGAAATGGCAGCGGATTCAGGTCATGACTCGAAATCTCTCTTATTTTGATGCTCCATCACGTGGATTATTTTAATGCCACGTTTCGTCAAAACCTTTGCCCCGAGGAAAAGAACAACTTCCTGTGAAATCGCCTCTTAACCTCCGTATTTTCATGTTTTCGTTCGGTATCTGTAGTCAAATATCCTGCGCCGGCAATTATAAGTCTTCCCTTATTTTCTTGCAGAATTTGAAGGACCTTTATAATTTCATTGTTCCTCAACCAAATAGAAGCATTCTAATTTTCCCCCCGTTCCTCTGTTATTTGATCAACGTTTCGCTTTATGGTTCCTCTCACTTCACACTCCAGAGGGCTTTTGTTCTATTTACCCCATTATTTGATTATTTAAGCTTGGTATTTTTATACGCCTTTTTTCGCCGAAAGTAATTCGGTTTTGTATGCTCGCTAAATCCTTTACTGGAAACTAGAAAAAGCCCTAATTACCGGCTATCATTAACTGAATATCATTTACATTTTATGATTATTAAATTGTTAATCATTTTAAAGAGTTTTTATGTAGAAAGCGACTAAATGAAGATTTTCAAACCCGAAATTGTTCTATTGTAATTAATATACAGCTACGGTAAAGAAGCCATATAAATATTTATAAATGGGTTGGCATCCGCTTATTAAAGAATTCTGCATTTCTTCTCGTCAAGTTTAAATGATTTACTTTTCGCGTTTATTATTGCTGGTAAAATTCCTTTATTTTCAATTTCACTGAAGAAATTCAGATTATTTTGCTGTGAGGGTTAAAGATACAAAACGGTCAAAGGGGAAGGAATGTTAACGTCCCGCAGATCATTTTATTTATTATTTCAAGCGTTCGTATTAGATCCAATTCAAATTTGTCAATTAATAGTTGATGTCATCGTATCAACATTTAGATACAATCAAACAGTAGCATAAAAAATTTCCTCTCGATTTAATTTAACGTTGTTAAATCACATCCATAAATTTTCATCTCGTTCAACGAGACGAAAGAATCGCATTTTTAATCGTAAACACTTCCTCTTTTGGGGCTTCCGGTCTTGATGAATGAACGCACACGAAGAAATTTTGCGCTCATATCTGCCGCTTCTGCAAATGGCGGCTCTTTTTCTCTCCGCATTCAGAAGGCTTTTTTTTTTTTTTTTTTTTTTTAATAATTAAAAATCGTGGGGGAAAAAAGTAAAATTGTTCTCAATGGATTACGGTGAGCAATAATTTTTTCTTATTTATTTGCCAGCTCTTCAACGCGTACCGTAACAGGAATACGAAGCCCCGCAACTATGTTAAAATCTCCGAGAGAATGTAGACATTTTACCCTTTTCCATTCATATTTACCACTTTGAAATGTGTAACAAAAGACCGGCTGGTGGCTTTGTACTTTTTTTCATTTAAAGTGATTAAAATTTAATTTTATTTTCTGAATTTGCCATTTTCATTCAAGTGCTTTATGATTTTCTTTCTTCTTATTCAGACATTACATTATTGCATCAGAGTGCTTTCGAAATTGTTTATATAAAAACTGTCAATATATTTTCCCATCATTTCATCATCTAATATTTGGTATTTTCATTCGCATTCATTCAAGTGAAAGGTTCCATAAATTCTTTCTCGTATTACTGAAATTCATTTAGAAGCTTAACCCTCGCTTTCTATACCTTGAAAACATCCTTTGATTGGGCATTAATCTTGTATTTTATAAGACGCGGCTCCCATATCCGAGAGTTATCATAAAAATCCTGGATTAAATCGAAAAATTTATAGCGTTTCCCCTTTTTCTGATGTAAATTTTATCGTGGAAGACATTCGCTGAGAAATAACTGGGGCTTATTGATGATATGGATGAGCTTTTAAAGTAAGGAAAATTCAGAAAATTTTTCATCATTTAATTTTCACATGGCTCTTTCAACTCTACATTGGATTCCTTACCATCTCGCTGGCAAAAATGTGTCACTTTTACCGAATTCTTTTCCGGGACTTTAACGTCGAATCGCCCTAAAAAATAACGTCCTCGACCAGCGAGCCTACTTGTATGGAAAACAATAAAGTTTCGGGAGATTAAGATCACGAATAACGTCACGAATCCGTTACATCGCCTGCAGAAATCGAAAATGAGCCATTTTCTGCAGCGCGAAATTTTCCAAGCGTTAATCATGATCTGAGAATTAAATCATTTTGTTTTGCGGTGTGAAAGCCCGAGGGCGGCAGCCAAAGTTGCAATTTCGTATTTCGGAGCACGGAAACGGGGGAATTCTGTATTTGAAGATAAGGAAGGCTCACGCCGAAGAAAAGAATGCTGGATTTGAAAATATTTCGCTTGTTTACGTTGTTGTCCAAAGCCTCCTTTATTTGCCTTTCAGGAATTCCAATATTCGTCTCAACAAATTAAATGTATTTACCGCCTTCCCCCGCTGAGGATCCTGAGCATTTTCTCCGGTTCTGCAGATTTTCAAACGGCAAAAAAAAAAAAAAAAAAGTTATTATTAATTTAAAACTTTTCATCTCGTAAAATCGATAAAATAAACGTTCAACTTTTTTAAGGAACATCAAAACTCATTTTGTTGTACGGTTGAGGGGAGGGCATGCAGCATCAGAGGCAAAGAGAGCAGGAGAGTTGATTGATGATCATTCGAAATCTTTTCTAAAAGTCCTTTCATAGTTGCTTCAAATTAAGAAAAAAGAAAAAAAATCGGACAAATAGCAAAATTTTTAAGATTGTTACTTTATCTTTAGGACTAAATGTTCATTCCCAACAGGAGAAAATTTATTTATTTTTTTTACAGCGCATGATTTGCGGATTTGTTGTCTCTTCTCTTTACGCAGGCGAATTAGGAAAATTTTTTTTTTTAAAAAGACGCCGGGCATTTTATAGTGGGATTGCGCTGATGAAGCCCGATTCTGGAAGGAAAATTGTTAAAAAGTAAATTTCAGCGAAGGAAAATGGGAGCCCTGACGTGTCAAAAAATTTTTCAGGGGATCGTGGAAAAAAAGGAAAAAATGATTTTCTTAAAATTTACATTTCTCTTTGACGGTTGAAAATTTTCGAATCGTCTTTTCGTCCAACGCTTGGCAGTTCTGCTGCTTTCCAGCCGGAAGTCGGCCCAAAGAGAGGAAATACCGGACTCATCTTTAAATGAAATCATTTAAAAATCGGATATTGGGGGATTAGCGTTTGAAATTGGAGAAACAAAAAAAAAAAAAAAGGTTTTCCAACGGTGAAAAATCCGTTTTCGAAGCAGGGGAAAAAAAAAAAAAAAAGGAGTTTGCTGCATCGTTGATGGGACGAAAAAAAAGTTTGGATTGGATCATAGGCGGACAAAAGCAAAGCATTAATTTATGAAAAGGTAAAAAAGGACTTGAAAAGTAAGTGGAAAATCTTTCAAGACTATTACGGAGGCGATGAAAAACGGCTAATACCTCAGCCTTAGAAGGTTGCAACCTGTAATTGTCGGAAGGGAGAAATTTCCCTGATTCCGTCCATCAGATCATGGGAAACCATTCTGACACTGAAAAATGGTGAA
This sequence comes from Ricinus marginatus, assembly GCA_028565995.1. Taxonomy (NCBI): domain Eukaryota; kingdom Metazoa; phylum Arthropoda; class Insecta; order Psocodea; family Ricinidae; genus Ricinus; species Ricinus marginatus. The sequence goes on from JAOWBB010013684.1 coordinate 129,262, forward strand.
GCTACATACGGCCGGAGAAAATATGAATTCGAGTATTTTCAACGCACCTTAATTACACTTCGAGTGCATGCACAATTGCGTGGAAGGTTAGGTTAGGTCAGCAGGAAACCGTTTCAGTAAGCAAAATGACAGTCACATTTTAAACTTTTTGGGAAGTTAATTATTATTTCGCAAAAGCGTCAGAAGCCGTCGCGATTAAAGCTCTACGAGGCAGTTCCGGGACGGATGTTAGGTTGGCGCGCTGCAGAAACATTTGTATCTGTTTTTATTGAGAATTTTTGGTGGTTTTCGGCCACGATTGAAAGATTCGAACGTTATTTAAGAAGTTTCCGAATCGAAAATTTTTCTCTCTCTCTCTCAATTTATAAATTTGTATTATTTATTAAAAGTGAAATCTTTCGCTCGCACGGAAATGGATTTTCAAATTAGAGCTGTTCCTTTATTCCTGTCTCCGTTTGCCCTGTCTATTTACATCCTGCTTTCATGTGTTAAAGAAAATCCAGGCTTTCGGTCTCCGGCATGCAAACCGTATGTGAGTTAACGCCGGTAAGATGAAGCAAAAGGATTTCGATGCGGATTTTGACCGAATCGACTTCCCATTTGAATAAGGGAGTTTTGGCATTCCGGCACGGAAAATTCCTTTTTCCACCGACATAATTTTTCAATATATCTCTGTCAGATTTATTCGGAGAGGAAAAGAAAAAAAAAAAGAAGGATTTTACGATATTGAAATGGAAATAAAAAGTTCGGCAGGAATGCTGTAATCCCTTTCCGCGAACGTATCCGGTGGGCAATTTTTTTAATCGCAATCGACGTCCCTTTTCCATGTTGCGCATCATTCATCCCGGAAAATATCTTGGAGCCATGATCTCTAAAACCTCTGAATCTTTTTGCCCTTAAAATATCTCGTTCTTTACTGGCCCTCCGATACCTGTCGAACGCCGCTGATGTTTCATTTTATTGCCGATTCAAGCATCATTTAAATCTGATCCATACAAACCCATTGCAATACCTTTTTCTCTGCTTCTCCATAGCTTCGACATTTATTCGAACTTTAATATCAGCTTTATACAGAACGGAATAAATCCTTTGATAGATTCAGTGTAGTGCTTTGCACCCGGTATTCGCAATTTGTGAAAATTTCCGTTACGTACGGTCACCAGTTCTGGAAAGCGGTGTAAGGAAATAAAATAAGGTAAAAGGGGCTTTCAAACTGAGAGTTTAATCCTTATTTGCTCCGGCAAAGGAATGAGCTTGCAGGTTCGGTGGAGGAAACATTCCCGGGATGAAAAGCAATTCCCGGTGCTCTGTAAAATATAATGGTTGAAAGGGATTTTTCACCGTAATGTGACCAGTTGCTCCGTCGATAATCGAAACAAGGGAAAAGAGGAAAAAACACCGAATCAAACCGAATTATCTTTGGAAAAGCAAAAAAAAAAAATGGGAGGAAAGGAAAAAAGGGCAGCAAAGGCAATTCAGTTGCTTGCGGAGACAGGGGAAGCTGCAGCAGAAAAAAAAAATACAGAGACTTATTTAATTTTCTCCGGAAAAAGGAAAAAGAATTTCTGAAGTGTTTCCATGGTGGAGACCGACTTTCTGAGAGAAAAGGGAAGAGAAACTGCGTTTGAATGGGAGACGCCTCTGATTGTAAGGATAAAACGACTCGGCACAGGGAGGAAGTGCCACGACAGCAGAACGTGGAAGAAGAATTTCAACTTATCGATATCTCGATGAGATTTCGAATAGCTCCACGCATATTTAATCCGCCTGCACACGATTCTACCGTTTGATCACGCTCGAAACAAAAACGTTGAAAGCATACGAATAAATTTTAATAAATTTGGTTTGCACCTTTCAAATGGCAATCCATTTCCCATTTCGACTCGTCCGAACGGGATTACTACCTTCGACGGTAAATGCTTCGATATTGATACATAATATTGCAGTTGCATAGCTGAGGCTTCCTCCAATGTGTTTCTTAAATAAGGCTTGTAAGACGCTTAATGCAAATGGAAGTGTTGACCTGCGGCACCAGAAAATCATTTTAATTCCTCTTTTGCCTCCGATTGATCCTCTCTTTCCTTTCGATCTCGCATTCTGTGGCAAGATCAGAAAACGAGGATTTAGACCTAAGACCGGATTTAGGGCCCTCACTGGGGACTTACTTCCGAATGCGCCAGGCTGCAAAAGCCGTTGCTTTACAGTGTTCAGTATGAGACGTCAGCGGGCATAAGAAACTGCGATTGCGTGATTGTGAAACAGCAAGTTGCTGATATTTCTGTTCGAAAATTTTATTTTGGGGAGGAGAACAAACGATAAATCGTAAATAAAAAGTACGTGAAGATTCGGTTTTTGCAGTTGGGAGGCCCAGGCCATTTTTTCTCTCCATTGCAAATTAATTCAAATTCTTTTTCCGCTGAATTTTCCCTGTTCGTACCATGCTCCTTGCCATTCCTTCGTGAATTTTTTAAAAGCCCGTATGGTGCGGCTTTCCCCGCTTACCTTTACAAATTAAAGAAATCATTGCGCATCTTCTTTTTCCTGATTCAGGCGGTGAAACGAACAAAAGGAACGCGCGGAAAGGGAAATGAGAAATGAAAAGGTCTCTCAACCTTATTTTTATTGCTGAGGTTGAAAGAATCGGCACCGAAATCGGGAAAGAACCGACCGGAAGTTATTCCCATCCATCAAATTGTTTTATTAAGCAGACAAGAAAGGTTGAGCGTCGTGGAAAAGACGTACCCGGAATCATCGCTGTTGACTTGAATCGTCAAAAAATTCGAATTCAAAAAGACTTCAGTCAATCCCAAAATCGGTATTTGACACTCAATTTGGCATCAAGAAGGATTTGATTACCCTTAAGCAGGATGAGACCTTAAGAATCCTCTGGAATTTCCATGTATTCGAAAAGGGATTGTCCCACTAAGAATAGATTTCTGCTACATCTTGTTTAAAAAAAAGTACTGAATCTTACCTAATGTACATACAGCAGATGTTAATAGTTGTAATTTTTTTAGTTTTCCCTGCAAATATATATATATATATTTTTTTCATGGTTATCATAAAAAAATATAGAAAAATTCTCCACAAAAAATGATCGTAGAGGGTTAAAGGATGAAATTACATTTAAGCACTTTAAACTGTACAACGCAGGAAATGGATGAATTATTGAAACGTTGCAGATATTGAAACGTTTTTGGATTTGTTCTGCTACCCAACTAATTGCATCGCATCCTCGGCAGCACCACCGGGAAACTGGGGATGCTGCCATCTCAAATAGGGGATGAATATAATATAATGATTTGCATACTTGAAGGGGAATATAAGAAAGATTCTTTGAGCGATTTCGAGTCGAAGATTGATGATTGAAAGTCGGGCATTATGTGCGAGGCTAAAAATTCTGACGAGACGGAGAAACGAGTGCCTTAAGCAGCATCACGGGATGAAACAGCCAAAATGAAGCAGAAGACGAGGGGGGCGGAGCTTACAAACAAAGGAAAACACGAAACCTTTTTCTCTTCCCTTGAATTTATTTCACTTTTAATAAGTTTTTGGGAAGGTCTCGCTGCCTTCCTATCTTTCTGCAGTTAATTACCACGTTTTGTGATTTTCACTGGTGAGCTTCCAGAATTGGTGCAGATAATAAAAACATAATGCGACCGTGGAGGAGAATCGAATCGATTTCGTTCAAAATAAGAAACAAAATCAATTTTCCGCCTTGAATATCTTATTACAGGTGAGGCCTGATCTAAGATTAGAATAAACGTGGCAGGAGTCGCCGATTAATGTTATAATGTTCGTTGGCAGTTCTGCTTGCATTATTTCCTTGTCCCACCGCCTTCGTCGCAATGAGTCAAGAAGGCTGAGAAATTATTCAACGTGCAAATTCCCTTACGAAAGACCTTCCTTCGCTCCTGAAATGTCCCGGTTGCAGGTTTCCCTATCACCTCCTTCATCTTAAATGTGGAGTCGAGTCTTCAATAAGAATTCTTTTCACCTCCCTTCGAGAACATTTTCTCCGCACTAAATCATCGGAAACCGTCTCGGCTCCTGCTACCCTTTCCCTGGAGACTGCAACTTTTTTAATTAAAGCTAACTCCGATAATGTCTCCATTTTTTTGGTCCGACATCACGGAGGTGGGAAATGTTTGGTATGGAAAAGCGTGCTTTTTCTCCTTTTCAAAGCGAGCCCGTCACTCTGCCGGGAAATTTCCTTCGGTTAACTGAAATCGTTTCCCGCGAATTCGCGAAACTCCCATCTACGGAGCGTTTATTTGAAAAGGTGAGAGCCAAGCAATCGAGACAAACTCTCGCTCTGCAGGGCTCCGACGAATGAGTCACCTTCCTCCCGGTTTGAATGATTTGGCACGAAGCGGTGCTGTTGTCTGCTGCCCGGTTATTTTTAAATGTTGCAGTCACACCACGAACGCGGAGCTCTTAGAATTATGTGTCGACCACTGAACGGGACACGTTGAGATCGCTCTTTGTTCCGGCACTTTGATAAAAGAACATCGAAGTTTAATTCGAAAATTATTTGATCCTTTTTCCTCATATTCACAGTAAATTGAAATACGCTCAACTTCGAACGGGGTTTCCTCCTCGGTTCTCTCGCAAAAGTGAAAAATCAGCAAAAATTCATCCCCCCCCTCTCCCCCATAAAATGCTGACGATTCAATTTTTAGCCTGAGAAAAAAAAATTATGCAGCGCATAATGGACGCGGATTCGACACATCGACAGCAGCAGGTTCGAATTTTCGCGACGGAAATGACGTCAAACTCCTTCCAGCCTTGATCTGACGGTGCCGCATGCAGTATGATTATGACGTTTGACAGGTTCTGACGTTTGTTTGGCCTTTTTCCGATAGCAAAGCTATTTATGCCGCAGAAATTTTTCATTTTCTCAAATTAAATCCCCTGCAGCATCCACTCTCAGAACTTTGCTCCTTTTTCCCGGTTTCTGTTTTTATTATGAACTTTTTCTCCATATTACCGGTTTTCGGTGGTAGAAAATTGAAATGGAAGAATCAGATTTTCTCTTTGTCTTTTTACAGTCGGATTGTCGGGAACAAACTTAAAAAGTCCCCGAAAATGCTTTTCCTTTCTCTCTTTTCCCGAAAAAAAAAAAAAAAAATCAGTTTTTCATCTCCCATTTCTTTTTTGTATCGTGATTTTATCTACTCCAATTTCTTCCGCAAAATCTAACATTTTTTGTGGCGCGGCACCACCTCAAATGCAATTCTATTTCGATCGTTGTCGTGCTGGTTTAGCCAAAGGTCTTTCGGGAGAAAGATTCGGATATTAATTATCCATACCAACAGAGAAAATGATTTTCTGAAGAGGCGAAAGCTGATGACTCTCGGCCACTTTCATCTTAGTAAATGAGCCGGATGCAGCGTCAGTCTTTCATCGCAGCAGCTGAGGGAACGTTGAAAAGTAACTCAAATTAATTATTTATGTGTCAATTGAGAATGAGACCACATGCCGAGAAGGAAACTATACCATTTTCTCTTTCGCGTCATGCTCTAGAATCTGCTGCAAATCTGCGACATTTTTACTGAGTGAATGTCTTTCTGAGCAGCAACATCCCGTCGAGCAAAAGAACCTTAGTCTGCCAATGCAACTGTGAACTTTCATGTTCATTTATTTCCCTAAAATCAAATGAATAAAAGTGTGGATTAGGATTATGTGTAGCTGCCTTTGGGACCGAGACTTTTACCCTTTTCTCTAAACTTATTTCTTACTCACGCTTATTTCACATTGAAATGTCCCCAAACTCAAGATTTGCCCTGAAGACTAAAAGACGAAAAACGCATCTTTTAAATCAAGATTCCTGCAGGAATCCTGTGGGACGCTCGCGTTCTGGATGAAAGCCTCCGAATACCGACTGGCAAAACTTTCAGTACAGAATTCTTTATTCAGCAACCTTTCAGATTTTCTTTTCCTTTATTTTTTCATTGCCTAATGAATGAACCGAAAGAAACCAGTAGGCAGGGTTTCAAAAAAGAACAATGATTTTCTCCTTCTCTTAACATCAAAAAGTCAGGTTGGGTTGTTTGAAATATATCTCGTATGTCTTATATCGAGTTTGTGAATGATCACCAAAATGACTAATTCATAAGCGACGAGGGAAATTGTGGCATCTCTTATCCTTATCCACTCTTTTGCTGAGGAAATACTGTTTAGGTATCAAATAACTGTTCTCCCTTATGGTTATCTTTTTTCCGTTAATTTTTACATTAAAGAGACTTCCATTATTCGACTCGGGATAACGACCGGGAATTTGAATCTGAAGAAATGAATGGAGGAAAATTGGGAAACATTTCAGGGAGAATTAATTAGAGGCAAAAATACAAGCGAGAAACGGGAGTCGGGATCTCTATTTAGAGAGATGCATTAGCTTGGTATCAGATGCACAAGATTAATAATAAAATTTTGTAATGAGAGCTGATGTGAGGCAAATCTCCAGAAGTTTCGACGCAGGATCGGAATAAGGTTAAAGAATTGTTTAAGTATGGAACGTAGCTTGAACGCGCCACCAGACATTTTTAGTTTCAAACATGGGAGTTGAATTTTTGCTTTCTTATTTGTTGCACTCTCCTGTTCAAAAACACATTATCAGAGGTCCTTTATTAACAATACTCCAATATGCTGAATTTGAAATTTTAACTTAATAAAATCGAAGCAGCTTGGATTAGTCCAGTTAAAAGACTAATTAAGATTGTAATTACATATTAAGTCACATACTTTCGGTTTCGAACAATGTTATATTACTTGGTCTTAATGATTTTGACAGAATGAATATTATGATCAAGAGATTGACTTTTCAAGTTTTTGTAAAGTTAAAATCAGAAAACTGGAACCGCAAATAAACTTAAACGTTATTCTGATCAGGATTATTTTTCTTAGCAGCACGATAGTTAAAATTTTGATTTTCAGCTTCTGGCGGGTCACAACCTGAAGACATGACTTTCGTTGTCGTATTAGGCATAAATAAATAAAGTCACTTTTAAGGTCATATTCCCAAAAGGCATTATTTACTTGACGCTACACACGACGGCTGCGATATTGCCAACTTAATGAAAGGCAAAATAAAAAAATTCTTTTTGTTTCACGATATTCCAGCTTCTTATCTGATATTTGCATAGCGGCAGCCAAAAGTTTTTGCTTGTTTCACAACATTTCGACTGCTTCGAGTTTCATATTTAACGCTCCTTTTATGCTGTTCACATCGACTACATTTTTTTCATATCATTCATATAAAAGTTTATTTGCCGATCCAGTTTTCTGATTTTAACTTTACAAAAACTTGAAAAGTCAATCTCTTGATCATAATATTCATTCTGTCAAGATCATTAAGACCAGGTAATGTAACATTGTTCGAAACCGAAAGTATGTGACTTAATATGTAATTACAATCTTAATCAGCCTTTTAACTGAACTAATCCAAGCTGCTTCGATTTTATTAGGTAAAAATTTCAAATTGAGCATATTGGAGTATTGTTAATAAAGGACCTCTGATAATGTGTTTTTGTACAGGAGAGTGCAACAAATAAGAAAGGAAAAATTCATCTCCATGTTTAAAATCTTATCATTAAAATAACAATTTTAATGATAGAAATTATCGTTTCTCTTTCATCAAAGTCTACCTTCATCCTAAACTGAATTATTCTATTATCTGCATCTATCGTCGTGTGTCATTCGCGGTCATCTGCGTTAAAGCTTGCCGTATACGGAAAATTGTTAGGAGAAAGCTTAGAGACTATCAAATTTAAGGAACTACTCCGACCATGATGTAAAATTCATGGGATGGTAACTCCTCGAATATGCTTTTACTGTACATAAAAAGAAAATGTTACCTATACCGGAGAAAAATTCCATCACCTGGAAGCTCATCCAAGCGTCGCAGTATAAGCTTCATCATTCTGAAAAGTAATCCATTGGGACTCCTTTTTTACGAGCCTTTTCATAACACACATGGAAATGCATAATCTTTTGGATGAAAAATAAAATTTTCTTTATGAGCGCACACTTTATTATTTGGGAGCTGATCAGCAGGTTTCCCAAAATATCATGCCAACCATACTTTCCTTGCAAAAGGTTTTGTTTGATTCTGGTCAATGATTGAATGCATTATCAAGCCCTTATTAATTCTCAGCCTGGGAGAATTTTTCATGCAAGAAAAATTTTATTGTTCCCATTGTAAAATTTATCGAGGCAAATCGAGACAGAAATGAATAAGACTGTATCATATTTTACTTCGGTCCCTTTTTTGCCTCTCACAATTTCTTTAATTATAAAATTTGCTAAATTCATGTTAATATGCAGGATTATATGTAAAATTTAAAAATTATTCTTCCTTTTCCCTTCTTAGCACGATGGCGGCTTGAGAATTTCGTTTCTTTCTCGAATCATTCAAATTCATACCGTGGAGCTTATATAAGCTCACCAACAATCCCGAAAAACACGCTAAGTTTTGTGACATACGATTTCTCTGTTCCGAGCAATTCTCCATACTATTGCCTCCGGCAAAAAAGCTCGAAATCCTACCCCGGAGAATGCTGCAGGCTTCGCTTGTCTGCGGACAACTCGATCGATCTCAACCATTCCGAACATTTTAAATATGAAACATGAATTTTTGATCACGTTATCTCTTTGAGCCCAATGCATTATTAATGTGGTAGCATGCGATGGCGAGGAAGCAGCAGATATGAAAATATGGAAATTGGAGGGAATAATAATGTCGGAGGGAACGCGGCCGCTGTGTAAACCGAGAGATGAAACCTATAATATGAGCACTCTTCATTAAGAGAACAAAGACTTTCGACGCTTGATAGATTATTAAGTTTTATGATAAAAGTCGCAGGTTTATTCGAAAATTTTTTAGATCGCTTGAATACTTAAATCCGCTGACTTCTTCTGGCTAGGATAATCGTTCTCGGATATTTCGACTCCAAATCAACTACTTTTCTCTGCTTTGTCAGCCATCGGGCAAACACTTTAGCGGTATCAGTATTCGGCACGTATTTCGTGCCGGAATGGACAGAGCAGGCTTTAGCAGACACCATGTGACAAGAGCATATCGATCCTGTGATGGGTTCTTTCGTCATTTAAACGAATATAACCTGTTCCATTGCCTGCTGTCGCAGATTTCTGCTCGCTTTGATTCTTATGTGAATCGCGACCCCACAACAGTAGAGAGAAGAAGTACGAGGTTGCATGGGTATACGCGTCGCCAGGACGAGGGCGAACACATGGGAAAAATTCTTTCACGCAACAATCTTACTGGAACAATTGCAAGCTTTCAGGTCGGTGATGCGAGCGTAGTGAAACCGATGTCGGATACGCCTTCTAAGAGGGATCTGGAAGTCTTTCGAAAGAATTCAGCGATTGAAGTCGATTGAGATTTAGATTAAATGGTCGTATGAATGGCAAACTGCGATTGATCTTTCGAATGCTTTCGAAAACGTTTCAAATGAACTGGTTTTAAAAGGCACTTCCAGCGTCTACTTTCTGCGGCTTCACACTGCAAGAGATTCAGCAAATTTTTTTTTTTTTTTTTTAACCGAAGAGAAAGAGGATCACATCGAAATTGGGCAGTTCGATGATGCAGTCAATCTGAGGATGGACATTTTTAGGTGGAAGCTTAACGAACTGTCACATCCAATTCCATTTCTCTGCCTTTTTGGCGGAAATATAAAAGAACGTCCGAAAAAGTGAAAAGAGAAGTGCACGGACGCGTATTGCTCCGAAATTGAGATACATTTCAGGATTTATCTTTGTGATCACGGTAAAGTCAGTTTAGTTGGGTTAGGTTAAATCAGTTTTGATTTCACGCTTGTATAATTATAACTTAAGTTGTAACTAAGTTTCCAAACCGCTGCTTCGCCGCCAAGATTAATATCAGCTACATAATTCGAAGTTTCTCTCCAATATTACCTTCCCTGGAGCCTTTTGATCGCAGTTAGCCAATGTCAGTGCAGAACTGCATTGGTCGATGTTGCAAGAGAGCAGGGGCCTTCTCCCAGGGGAATGCGAATGCAGAATCGTTTTTCGAAAGAGGCAACGCCAGTCGAGTAGATCATTTATATCCCTTCCAGCCGGCAGAGTGATATCGCCCAACTCTCAGCGAACATCGAAAATGGAATAAATTTTCATGGGTACGTAAAAGTGAGAATCAAAATATCGAGAAAAAGCTTCCTTGGTTTTGGCAATGCAGGAGAATACTCATTCCTGGAGAATTTTATTTGTATTTTTATAGTGTGGATAAATAAAACGCATAAAAGTATGGAAATGGAGGAATTTGAATTTTCCATTGTGATATCTGGACCGGATTAAGGAAATGGATATTCTTTATATTTTACCTCTCTCGAAGCTATCAGAATTATCAGAAATTCGGCAAACGGAATGGTTTCTGTCAAATGGTATAATTGTAGAGTTAAAAGAGTAGATGTATCTCAATGCAGATAAATGTGGAAATTTTGGCATCAGGGGAGAGTCGCCTGCAGCGAAACCCGGCTCAAATGCCTTGCTTCTCGTGTGGATTCCCTTTCGGCATGGCAGACTAACCGAAGGTTCCTTTTTTCAGATCAATTGACATGAGTTTCTCTGAAGTTTACATGCCAACCTCAGTACGGAAATGGCAACTTCTTTGACCGGAGTCGGAGCCGTTTGGGCATCCCTTTCTCTTATCGCTGCCATTCTTTGCTGCTCCGGATTCTACCTTCCATTTTGGATACAGGTGAGTGTACGAATTCGGCAAATCGCCTCTTCATTTTGGGGACGAGCTTTGGAACGTGGCAAACCTATACCCGGCGAACGGAAAAAGACAGGGATCATAAATTTTGTTCCTCAAGGAAATATCAGCACTGTCATCCGTTTCAGAAAGCTGTAATTTTTGGTGATTGAATTTAACAGGTATGCATTCCAAGCTGGTTAGAAACGGTTAAAAAAAAAAAATCGAATTGTTTAATACGAAAACTTCGCCCTATCCGAAGGGATTTTCTCTTCAGCGATGTGCCAATAACGTGGGATCGATGGGAATTCAAAATGTGAAGGCGAATGATTAGGTCACAACCCTTGAGCGGAAACTTTATGTACTATTTTAATTTAAATGTGCATAATCGTGAAGTTGGGAGAAGTAATTAAAATTTTGTATCCTCCGCGTAAGGGATGAAAAGAACGATTTGCTCTTCCTAATTGCCTGCTAAATGTACGGAGAACGAGGAATGATCAATAAAAATTTTAAGGAAAAAACCACCCCGTAAATTAACAACGGAAACTCACCACCCGAAGAGAAGAAAGCAACCTTTTCACATGCCCGACGAAATTATCAAGCCATTTCTGCTTTTTTTTTTTTTTTTTTTTTTTTTTTTTTATTTCCCGGGATTAAATCGTCTTCCGTTCTCCCTGGCGATGCAATAATCACTTTCGCTCGGTCGTTTGCACAGCATTAGGGTGGCAGCAATGGCAGCAGCAGTTTCCTTATGAAAGTTAATGAATTTTCGGACCGAATTTTTAACCAAGCTCAAAAATGATCGGAGAACAAAATTGGGATCCCCAGTGAAAGACGAAGCAGCAGACAACTGCGTCTAGGAGCTTGACCGATCCATTCGAAAACAATTCAGGCATTAAAAATTCAAGATGGAGACATCGTTTTTAATACCTGACTGGAAATTTTAAAATCAGTTTAATTACATAAAATTGAGTGTCGATAGCGTAATCTGGTATTACTTCAAGTTATATTGAAAGCCTTTTCATGTTGTATTGTAGTCGCGCGCCGAACGTTGACTTCATTCATGTCAAGTTACCTGTATATCGGATGTTGTCAATTTCATGAAGAATTCTACCCCGTCAGTGACGCTTAAAGATTTTATATTTTCATTGGCTTATTTTTTAACGAATTACAATTAATGATTGATGGCTAAACGAAACGAGAGTAAATGTTTGGATCAATCTGGAGTGAACAAAGCATTTCGGCTTAGGGGCGAAAGAAATTAAAGTGCATCCTCTTCGGTAGGAAAAGAAAAAGCTTGAAAAGATCAGTAAGTGTTGGGAATGATAGCCCTCCCCGTTTCATTCCGCTTCTGCTTCCACGACTCCTCCCAGTCAAGCATTCCTTTCTAAAGCGGGGCAGTCCGACACTTATTTTTCTTTCAACCTCGCACTTTGAATTAAATCCCGAAGGGGCGTATTGCATTTAAAATGTACGAACTTAGATCCAGCCACGATATAGCATGCCGTTTCATTCTTTGATTAAGCAACTTTATCAGAATAACAGGGAGTGTTGATGCAATAATGTTGTGGCATGCTGATAGTCCACTTTATGATGACGCGAAAAAATATCCTCGGCTGCGAATATTGGGATTGCATGTTCGTGGATTAAAAATTTGGTGTTGGCATATGAAACCTGAAAAATCTGAATTTCTGGGATTTAGTCTAGACACTGAAACGGTGGGATATCATTTGATTTTGTGGATTCAGTTTCAGCAAATCTTGATCTGACGAAAACGAACCATGACTGAGGTATAAAGCCGTCGGTTCTCTGTCCTCTTGCACAAAACCGTACCTTAATTTCATACCGATGCTAGGTTTTTGAAACAATAACATTATGCATCATAGACGTAGCCCATATGAATATACTTGTTTCCGAATATTTTTTTGTTGACACATTAAAAAGAGCAAAATAAGTTTTAAAAATCGAAGTTAATCCGTTCGTTAGAATCATATAAATGAGCCATTTAACAGAGAGAAAGTGCTCGAACTAAAAGGACATATTGAAAATTCGAGCCAAAAAATTGAGTAAAGCAAACAAATAAATATTTATTATTTCGTGGCAGGAAGTGGGAGGTTTCCGTTTCCGTCTTCCACCCCTTTCGGCTTGTAAATATTTACAGCAGGCCAGACGGCAACGAGTCGAATGACTGAGATAAAATGGCAGGCGAGATGGAGAGAAAGAGGAGCCCAAATTTGACGCCGATGATTATCGTAAATTAATTTTTCCCATTTTTTGATGAGAGGATTAAACTCAGGATGTCAGTTAAAATGGTCGAGAAAAAGGACGATGGGGGAGGCAACGTCGCGATTCGTAGCCAAATTCGCTTCCTTTGTTCCTTCGATTTCGCCGAAATTTGCGCTGTTTAAATAAGCAGCCATTTAAATCGTCAAATACTCGGGGACCACTGTTTGCCTCCCTTCAAGGCCTCCGTCACTTCAAGTCGACTTTTTTCCCTTCCGATGGTGAATTTTTGGGATTCTCCGTAAAAATATTCCAATAAATTTTGCAGAAATCCAAAATTTAAAATGCATTCAAGCTGCTAAGGCTAAAATGCCCTTTTCTCGGGAGTGAAAATGGTGGCATTAATTAAAATGCTTATTTAGTACAAAAATAAATATAAAGAAGAAAACAAGGTCGCTTTTGCTGCTTACAAAGGTCATCAGGAAGGGCAATGTGTCGCATTTGTATTAAATTACGCGGCGACGACAGTCTTTCCTTCCTCTTCCCTTTCCGTTTTTTAAATTATACCTCATTTGAATTTCGGTACTTGCTATAAACCTCTGCAATTTACGAACTTTCCGCGGACTTTTTCCCACCACCGCCATTTTTCTGGCGCTTACCCACTCATGTGCCCGTCCATTATTTTTATCACACACGATGAGCTCTTCAGTCGTCTGGTCGTTGACAGTTGAATAAGCAGTATTAAAAGTTGTTCTTTCACGCGACAGAAGAAGTTTGAATTCTTTTCAGAACGTACAAGATGGATGGAACGAAGGTATCCTGCATTTACAACTCTCTCTCGAGTGTTTGGAATTGCACCTCGCACCAAAAACCAAATCCGCACTTCCGGCATCTAATCTTTCATTAATGGCCCTGCCTCCTTGTCAACTTCTTACGCTTTGCCCTGAGAAGTAGCTAACGCCCCGACTTCCTTTCCCAATTCAGCTCTTTCATTATCGTTCTGCAAATGCTACTTTCGAGGAGATCGCTCTTAAAAACCTTTTTATTTCTCTTGTCGAAATTTCTTCATCCCTTCTAAAGGCTAATTAGCCTTGCGAGACGGGTTGTGAAATGAGCGGAGCCTTCTGTAACATTTTCAAACGAGCAAGATAAATTGGTTCCTTCAATTTCTTCGCCAGTGACGATCACTACACTTGAGGGCTGCACTAAATTTGGGTTTAATTTCCCTTTAGAAAAGAAAAGACACGTTAAATGTAGGAATTTTTACTGCTTGTACCACTACTGCATCCAGCCATTAATTACAAGCTCCCTTGCATCTTTTATTAGGTCTTATACAAAATTTTATAATATACGTGTTAAGTCGTTGAAAATGGTAGGAAATGTTATCCTATTTTAGATTTTATTCGAAGGACATCCGACAGATCATACAATTTAAAATTTTATTTTTCAGTAAAGAAGCAATTTCGGGTTCCCTCATCATACAGGGTAGTTTGATGTACGTAGAAGTCACCAATATCGGTGTATTTAATTATTCACTCTTCGGTTTGAAAAATGGTACCGAGAGAAAAAGGAAATTTTTCGAATCTGTTTCATAACTAAAAACGCAAAAGCTTTGTTCATATTGTAAGCCTCCAAATAAATATTTTTGTGACTTTTGGAATGGGAATCTGATACTTGAGCCATAACACTTCTAACCGAGCTGCTCGGGCTCTTTTCACCCCGAAAAGCAAGATTAATGACAGCATTAAATACGATAAAACTTGGCCGTAAGTCGAATGAAACGAAAAAAGATTAAATTTCTTTGGATATCGTAATTCATTCCATCAGAGTATAAGAAGGAGAAATTGAATGGAAAATTATTGCCAGCCCAAAGGTGAAGGTGACGATTGAACCCTTGCTGAAAGAAATTATTATAAGAACTGTCATTTGATTCGGTATGGAGATTTTGGATACATAATTTTAATAACATTTAATGTTAGTTTTAATATTTTTCACTTAAAAAAAAAAAAAAAATCATACGGGAGAAAAACTTGAAAAGTGAAATAAATCCAACGAAGAGTACCCAGGGAGAAGTTGCCTCCGGCACGAAATGAGAGAAGCACGGCGAAAAATAATAGATAAAATGGACAATCCGGATATTAAATTTCAATGTATGAATGTAAACTATTCGCTAAGGCAGAAAACTTAAGATTTATGGAAATTTAATCTCCACAAATTAATCGATCAGCATTTTGCTTTAACATTATCTGAAAAAAAAATTTAAATGTAAGCATTTCAATTACTTTGCCGAATTTCTAAATTACTACACTCAATTGCCACAACGTTAACAAAAGCATCAATTCTAACGAACGTTGAAATTAATCTTAAATTTCTGTAATTTGTTAATCCTCTTGTCATTTTAGTTAATAGTTAAACGTCATTCATCATTGGCGAAAAAATTTATCAGGAATTTTCTTTCTTTTGTCTAAAATATATTGGTAATTCTAATATGACATAAAACGCGTTTTTTCGCATTTACTTTTCGAGATCAGTTTCACGTTATTCGCATCCCTTCACTAATTCTTACGAAGTAATTTTTTTCCCAATTTATACGTCTGCGGAATTTGACTTTTTCGACAGGTTCGATCTGAAATAAGACAATTTCCCTAAAATTTGTGTATTTAGCGAGTTTGACATAAAGAGAAAGGTAAATTACAAGGATATTTTTATGGATTGTGACAGAAGTCCTACGGTAAGGGCTTCGAAAATTTATTGAGATACCGTTCACATCTTGTACGTTCTCATATGTGGGATCGGGAGAATACGGACGATGCAACTGATGGAAGCATCAACAACAGCGTTCTCACTTCATCTTTTACATGTCGCTCCAGGGGTCTCTAATGAAATGGGTGACAGAATCGAGCAAAAGCCTTTTTGGGGAAGGAAGTGTGAAGTTTCGCATGTTGCAAATCCAAGGAGGACAATGCAAAGGAAAAAAAAAAAAAATCAACTCTTTGACGGGAAGAAAGACCGAAAATCACTTTTCAAAGGATAGGGCAAAGCAAAAAGGTTGTTCGCAATCTGGATCGAAAAGTTTTTCGGCTTTTTGAAATAACAACCAATCGTTATGAATCTGAAAATCTTTTCGGTTGAGCATTGCTGTGCGTGAGAAGAATACGCAATTAGGCCGTGAAGTCGGACGGCCAGGAACCGAACCAGGACTAAAAAGCACCGCAAGTTGAAAGATTTAAAAAGCTCGGATTTATAGCGTATAAGGTTAAGCGGAATGCCTCCTTTATAATTGCATTTCGGTTCAAGACTGTGAATTAATGAAACGTATTTCTATGCATAATCCTCGCTTTGATTTTTGAATAAGGTTTTAAGGATGCATTGGAACCCGCGAATGAGAGAGACATATTACTGCGGAAACGTTGCTAAGGTTGAAAAAGACCAGTTCCTTCACCTTAAATTTTTTTCCAGTCTGCTCCGGATGAAAATGCAGGAAAAAAGAGGCTGAGAGCGGGAAATAAAATATTCGACTCGTATCACCTCAAACGAAGATTTTCCTCATTCCAATTTACCGTGTGCCGTTCGTTTATGTCTTGCAACTGAGAATTTCCCAGATCGTAAAGAATATTTTTTTCCTGCATTCTGGTCTCATCCTAAATTTCCGAGTCGTCTGAAATTCATTTATTTTAGATGCGGGAGTTCATAAAAGACATTCAACAGCTGTAATTTCCGCTTTTCCCGGCGAGTTTCTTCTTCGTGGAGCAGAGCATTGAGACCGAGGCCCTCATTTGTTGTCATGTTAAATAGTTACGAAAATTTCATTTTAAACGACAAAATATTTTAATTATTTAAATAAATTATGTATGTAATTGAAAACGAAAACATTTCGTGTTATTTCGTCGTATAATTTTTAGATTATAATGGATTTTTTTTTTTTTTCCACGACAAAAAGCACGTGCGAAGGTGTCCTGTCTCGGATGCACATTTACGAATCTCCTCCGCTGCGACTGTAAATCTTCCGACAGATCGGAGAAGCTATTTTTGTCGAACTGGCATAAAGGTGGAATTTAGGCGCCGCCGTTCGCCCGGTGAGATCAAGCAAAACGTGGAGGCAGTCGAGAAAGTTTTTCTCCTTATTTACACGCCATAAATTTTTAGAAGTTCTTTCCCCGAACAGATTCGTTCGTAATTTATAGGAAATGATCTTCGGCGCCTTTCCGCAAAATTTTCCTTTCGGATTTCCGGAAGGAAAATCACGCGGATCGAGCGCACAAGAAACCGAGGGCAATTCGCGGGCTCAAGCAACGCGGGAAAGGGTGAAAGCCCTGCTCATTTTCTGTCTTTATCCCAATTTTCATCGATATGCGAACCCTCGGCATTCGTATCGAATGTCGCGGCCGCGGAAGTTCATCATCGAAAGAGAAACCAAATGGCGTGCCCCAATTTTGCTTAAACTCATCGAAATCACTCGAAGAAGGGAAATTTAGTTAAAATTAACTCGAAATATTCTCCCGGTACACCACGGGAAACGATCCTTCTTCAAGTTTCCGTGGAAACGTTTTCGCATTCCTTTCCCTCTCATCGAACAAACCGATCGCCTTCACATTCACGAATCTCCGAATATGCTGAAGTGGTTGGGAAGGAATAGAAATTTCTCCTTCCGCCAACGCTGGAAAAAGCAACGAGAAGAAAAGGAGGGCCTCCGCTTCAAGTCGGGGCACGTTTGGGAGGTAAAAGAACGCATGGCGGAAACGCTCACGGAAATTTTGAATGATTTTTTTCCACCGAAAAAGCCGCCGGCGTTATGAATGCCAAAGCGAAAAGTTTCGAATGGGATTTTATAATGAAATCGAACGAGCGAAAGCCGCGTACGAAGGCCGATCGCAGCGGGGAGGCAAGAAATTGGACCAGAACCGGGAAGGTAAATGCGGAAAGGGAAGTGCAAAATCCCCGCGAATGCGGAGAAGAACGCAGGAAGTCGCAAACGGGCGACCGAAAAAAAGGAAAAACCGTTAAAATTGCTCTGCGGGAGATCTACCTTTAATGAGGGAGGATTTATAAAATTAATAATGCGTTTACGTGGATCGACGGCGGAAACCGAAAAGGCGCGAAGGAGCTTCGGGTAAAATTGTCGCCGGTTTGTCGAGTGCGGAAATTTAAGGAGGGGAAAATCGCAAGCCGGAAACGCGCCCTGCCCGTTATTTTTGCGAATCCGTCTCGGGCAATAAAAACGGTTTGATTCGTGAACTGTGACGTCATCGGCCGGCATAACTCGACCCTTCGGTGGAATTTATATGGCCGAGACTTTCAATCCGGGTAATTGCCGACTCGGGACAAAAAAAATTTTGCCAGGAAATAGCAGAAAGCGATCGACGGCGGCACCCCGTCATTAATTTTAATTAAATCGAACGTTTATATTTTTTATTAGCAGATTCCGTAAAATAACGAGCTCCCGCTCTTTTACCTGTTTTAAACTTCGCCCTTTAAAAAATGCACGGTTTCAGCGTTAAAGTTTTATTTAGGTGGATTTTTATTAACAGCGGCACTCTGCCCTATTCATTTTCCGTCGGATTACAAATTTTCATTATCCCACCTCGGAATAATCAAATAACATTAACAAATATGTGCTTAATGGGTTCTTCTTTCAATTCATTCATTACGCGGGTGGGCGCATTCGCCCCGGGGCAACCGATCGTCTGCTACTGCTGGAAAACAATTACCGAAGCCCTTTCACCGGTGGCATCAGCATCGGAAGCGGGCTAAAATTCGACTTCAGTTTCATTTATTGAAGCGTTTTTTTTTTTTTTTTTGAAAAAGTCCCGGGAAAACGAGAAAGGGACAACAACGAAAAGGCTTTGGGCAGGGGAAAAATGACGAAAAATTGGGCGGAGATTTCAAATTATTCCTTCGCCTTTTCCGATCGCATTTGTGAAAAATTTGATTTTCCCATCTCATATAATTCCCGGATAGCCCGCATCTTTGTCGCTAATTTTCCCGCAGACGAAATCTCTTTCGGATTTGTTACAAAAAAAGAGAGTTTGGCTCTCCTTTAAAGACGTTTAAGCTGGTGAGGTTTCATATGGATGAATTAATCACCGGTTAAGCTGATATTTAAATATTGATGGAAAAATCAGAGCGGTAATCTTGGGTAAATTCATTTACGCGATCAATTAAGGGACGGGCCTTTTGAGCTTTCTGACTTAGAGCGATCTTAAAAAGAGGAGAAAAAAAAACCTGGAATTATGGAACGAATTCCGGTCAATATTGAGAATGTCATTAATGAATGTCCGGGAATCTTTCACTGCGAAAAATTTTTACAATCAAACGAAATATTCAACCGCTGAAATTAATAAAATAAAATTTCTTCAGATTCACTTACAAAAAAAAAAAAAAATTAAATTCTACCGAAGAAATACGATATATATGCACAGGAAAAAAAGGCTGTTTTTAAGGCCGGTACGATTTTCGTATTGGAAACACTTCAGAGACGAATTAGCCGCCGAAAAGGCATCCATTAAAAAAAGCCATAAAAATTTCTGTTGAATGCGAGATCCGACATATGCAGCCGATTTGACGGGTTTAGGTGAACTTATTACAAGAAGTAATAAAAACGTTTCCGAGAGTTACAACAACGAAAATTCATAAAGGTAATAAAAGTGATTCGAAAAAGGCTTCGCACGAAGCTACCAAAGGTTTTTCAATTCCAGATTCCGGTCAGGCAAAGTTCCGCCAACGCCGCGAAGCGCCTGCTACGTTCGCGAACAGTTGGAGACGCCAAATTGAAGGAAAAACCGCGACCGGAGCGGCAATAAATACTGGAAACAGAGAAAGACACCGGGCGAAAAACCGAAAGTAACCCCATCACGAAATTTTGTTGAATTATTCATTTGCATATAAGCCGAATGATTTATAATACGACTCTCTTGTCAACCCCCTGGATGCCAAGCCAAAAAATGGAAAACCACTCTGTGCGTTTGAGGAACGTTCTGGATGCCGACCAGCGCGGGCCCAGGACCGAATGCAGCCTCAAATCTGCGGCATTCCCCTGCAATTTAACGGAATTTCAAATTTCTCCGGGTTCGACTCGCCGGAGCTTTTTGAGGCCCATTAACCGTGGCGGCAGCGATCGGGGCGTAAAATTAATCCAGAAAGTGACAGACAGTGCGGCGGTTTGTGAAGTATTTAAAAAGAGCAGCCGAAGGGGCGATTTCCGTCAAGGCAAAGGCTCAGGCAGCCGGGCATAAAACTCCAAACCCGTGAACAGTTTATTTATGCTTCACTTATAACCTCAATGCGATTTTCGTCTTCATTCAGGAAGGATCCGCACCCTTGCTACCTTTATAATTTTCCATTTTAATACACAAAAAGCCTCTTGAATATTTCATGGTTCCGGGCAAAAAAAAAAAAAAAAAAAAATCTAAAACTTAAGAATGTTAATGAAAGCAATTCATGATTTTGCCGAGTACCCTGCCTATTCGTACAGTGCAAAATTTCAAGTTTTTCTCTTTCACAAAATCTTCAACCCTCTGACCAAATCCTGAGGTCCTAAACACGACACTGTTCCGAATCCTGCCTTAATAACGTCAAAATTTATTATTTCCCTTCCGAATCTTTAAAAGTTTTATGTCACTAATATTTATTTTGTATTTTCCAAAATTTTTGATCTTGAGAAACTGCGGATTTTCTCGATCGGTTTTCATTTTGCACCAAAAGTGATGTTATTATACTATTTATTTGTTAAATTATATAACGCGAGCATCTGATGTTCGTAAAAAAACCTAAAAAAAAAAACATGTGTTGTATGAAATTATATATATATTCATAATTTCATAACCCATCCTGCCCCTAACAATGCGATGGTAAATTGCAACATTTGGTCCCTCTGCTGTATCTCTCACCCTCGTAAAAATGAATCATTTTTTGGTAATGGATTTAGGTACGATCCCCAGGGAACTACCCGACGCTGTAGCGGGATTTCGAATTCGAGATTTATGGTTCTTACCTTTCCCGTTTAAAATCTGCAAACATTTTACTTAAAAAAGAAAAAAAAAATTTGAGTTTTTGAGAGAAACGAGGAAAGTCTGCTGAAATTTTACGTACATCGCAGTGCAGGGCCCTCAAATGTCAAAAATCTGGGATCCGCCAGGCAGCTATCGAAAATCATGAATTGTGCAGAGCGATTCGAAATTGATGCCCGAGCATAAGGATGTCCAAATCATGGAGCAACAGCCTCGCGGGGCGATGCACAAGTAAAAATTGAATGACTAACATTGGGATTCGCTTTGGGAGATCTCAAAAAACCAAATCGAACCCAATTCTTTTTCGCTTCTCAACAAAGATTTATTAAAGCTATTCAATGGTGCCATTTCAAACGATGAACATTTTGCCGTTTAATTTGGCCCGCTTTACAGAGAAAAAAAAATTTCAAAAATATCCCGTTTCGCTGTTGGAGGGAAATCTAAAAGGTTCCGATATGAAGACTGGTTTGTCGTGAAAAAAAAAAAAAAAAATCATTTCGTTTCTGATGATTTTCACATATTTCATTGAGAAAGAACAAAAATGCTTTTGTAACGCTTTCATCCCTTATTGCTCATCCGCTTAAGAGCAACGACCGCCTTTCTTTTCTCGAAACCTTTTCCAGCCCGATCTTCCTGTCATTTTCACTAATCCCCGGATTATTCCTCCTTCCTCCCCCGTCGTCATAGAGCCACAAATATGTGCGTCAAAATAAAAAAGGAGCAAAGGGTGAGTTTGTCGTGCTTGAGTTCATCCCCGCTCACCCCCTTGAGTAGGGTAAATCCCTGGTACACGTGTTTCGCGTCAATTATCGCCCTTTTCAACTTACCCCTGTCGTTGCGTGTGAGAATAACTTTGTAAAAATAAAATTATTTCCGCTGGCGGAAACTTTGATTTTTCAAAAATTTCCTGTGGAACCTCCGGAGCTCCCGACCGATTACAACTTTTGGGTGTTCTACCGATTGCCTTGACAATGAAACGAAATACATAAAATGAGATGTAATATCTGCAGGCGACTCGTTTAATGAAAACGAGCAAATAAATAAGAGACTGAAAACTGAAGCAATGAAATTCTTTCCTTCGTTACAAACAAACACTAGCTAATCAGACTATCGCTTAAATATCCATAGATAGCTAGATAAATGGGAAATGATACAAGGAAATTAATTGAATGGAGTTTATGCACTGGGCAGTATATACAATCTAAATCGTCGGAGGCAATATGGAAAAAAGTACTATGTATTTCTGTAAGCTAATCGAATAAGGCAAAAGAAATGAATAGCGTCCGGTTGAGGGTTTTACAATTTTTTCGTTATCCGACGCTATTTTTGTTCGAATTTGCCACCAAGAGCAAAGAAAATGAGTCGTAATGGTAAATGGTTAGTGCCTGTTAAATTCCAGCAAATGTGCCGAGATGAATATTGATCAACACCGAAAGTCCGCCTGTATTTTACACGGCGGGCAAAGCAGAATCTGGCGTCTGAAAAATCAGAATCCTTTTCCCCAAATACAGTACTAATATAATAAATAATATGAAAGAACCGAATGTAAACGAGGAGCCGACGGCAATAATGTACAAAGAAAATTTGAGAGGAAGATCCTGCAGGAGGATACTAGCCGAGAAATTGAAAAAGTTAAAGTTTCCTATTTGAGTAAGAGCTTGAAAAAGGGTGACCCGGGACCGGAAACCAGTTCCCGGAGGGCTTCCCGTGATTCATTATAGTTTCACTTCAGGGGGAATTATAAGAGGGAGCTATAATTCTGTAGGGTAGCGTGGACTCCTTTCCTCATGGTCCTATTCCTTTTATGAAGGAATTTACATTTTTCCAGAATGCTGAGTTTTACCAATTATCTTCCCTTGATTCCTCCGGGAACAAGAATCGCCGCATCCAGCAGAAGCAACCGTGGATAAAAAGCACGAAAATAAAGAATCCTGTCTCATTTCGTGGCCTGAAATTTCGTCATTTGAAGATCGTAGGAGAGTGTAACGGTGGAACAGGAAGTGACGAAAAGCTAAGGTTTTTTCATCTTCCGGTCGTAAATTTCCCCGCCCGGGGATATTAAGGAAGGACCCCATGTCTTGGGGAAGTTTAATAAACCAAAGTTTACGGCCTAGAAGATGCTGATTTAAGGTTGAGAAAATAGAAAAATCCAATCAAATTTTATGGCCCTCCACACCCGAAGTATCAAGTTTAGATACTTTTAAACGGAGCCTTTAGATCCGTAGATAAACATATTAATCCTTACGAAATACTCGAATTTTCTATCAGAAAATAACGCTGTTTGAAAACAGCGAAATGGTCTTTTCTTGTGTATTAAATATGCATACCGCGTGAAAGCGAATCTTTCGAAATTTGGAAATTTTCACATTCAGACGTCCAGGTTTTTCACTTCCTTCAGCTGACGGCCCCTTGACTTTTTTCGACTTATTTACATAACGCGGGATTTCATTTCAGCATTCGGATAACGTTCGTATATTTACTTGTGTTTATGCTATTTATTTTCGCCAGTTTTAAATTTTACAACCTGAAGCTCCAAATGAAAGTTTTCTACCTTTTTAAAGCCCGAGTGAAAATGACTTTAATTCGTCGAATTAAAACCGAAATCGAATTTTATCTGCATTAATCTCGTTTTCTGCCTCATTTTTCGAAGCTTAATATATGTGTTGTTACAAAGCGTTTCTCTTTGAACGATGGCCCGAGAAAAATTGTTACAAATTTAGAAAATTTTACTTTGCTGCAGAAATTTTCGGAGGAGAAAGGCAATTTTTCTTTTTTTGCCCAATCAACAACAATAAGAATTCATACGGTGAAAATTTTAACGGTGAATTTTTCCGACCGCAAGAACGTTAAAAAATACGAAAAAACCGAAATCCGGAGAAAAATTATAAATGAATCAAAAAGAATGTTAGAAAAGTAAAGAACTGAATGTTATGTATCAACTTTGCATAAATTGAACGTGAATGGTGCAGAATTAAGGATGAACCTCAATTTTTCTGTACGGCTTTCACTTTTTCTATTTTTCAAAATTATCTTCTTACAAAGTTTTCACTGTTTGCAAGTGTCGTCTTGCATATTTTTTTCAGTCACGGAGGATTCAACTGGTTTTCGAAACACGATGGGATACCCGAAGTTTAATATCGTTGCGCCGGGATAGCTTCCGGTCATTTTTCTGCAGTTAACTTTTGGACAAGCTAAATAAAACGAATGCGTGTAATGCAAACAGCTTTTAGAAAATTTAACACACTTAAGCGAACTTCCGATTTTGGGTTAATGCATTTAAGATGAAGAGATATCGAGTTAAATAAATATTGCATCGATTGTTAATTTTACCTTTTGCTATTGTCCTATTTAATGGTTAAATAATCTTTTAACGGAATAATTGAAATTTAATGTAATGAGGCTCAAAAGGGATCCCAGGGCCGATGTAATGAATCTCTCGGACTGTTACAATGTTTAAGTTCGGCGATCTCTGAGTGTAAGCTCAAAATGGTCGCATTTGGCGATGCTGCTGAGTCCCCGAACAAGAAATTCTATAAATAATAAGTCAAATGTAAAAGGAAATCAAAAATTTTTTGCACCGCATAAAACGGAAATCTAGGAAAAAGTTGCTTTTGAAGCAGTCATAAAAGGCTGTCGTAAAGATATAATTATATTAGTCAATGTGGACATAAAATTTTCTCAGTAACAAATTTTTGAGTATCGGAGATGAATTTTCGGGGGAAATTGTCCTTTCCGACCACTTTCATGATTTCACTGCCCCTCAATTTTTAGCGTTTTTTCCAAAATATTATCCTAAGCTACCGACATTTATTTGCACGAAGTTATTGAAACGTTGAACACAGTTCTCGTGCAATTTCCGTTTAAGGCATGAAAAAATATGGTTCAAAAGAAATACACATGATATGTTCTCATTCACTTCCGTGCATGGCTCCCTTAGGCGGGGAAAATTTTGCCCTCAAACATTCAATCCGCCTGCTTTTCTCATGTATAAAATAATACGGGGCTAAAACGGTAAAAAACGTGGTGGAAATTCCAAAACATTAGTCCTGGCATAAGCAGTAGCCAATTGATGGAGAGGTTTTTGAACGAGAAGGGTTATGGGGTTGGAAATCTGGTGATTAATCTTTTTCAAGTGAAATTAAATTGCAAGCTAAAAGTGATGTTGTCACCGGCTACAACTTATAAAAGCCTTCAGAACGCAAAAATAAAAGCAGTCTATGTTATTCAAGTTAATGTGTGATGCACGGCAATAAATTTCTTCAGCCTAAATCTTAATAAGAATTTCCCGGTTCTGACGTGTACACATGCATAAAAATACAATTATAGCACGAAACTTATATAATCCACGGTTCTCCGTAAATATTCATCCCCAAATTAATCACCTAAAGTTTTATGTCATCTTCACAGCCTCCTATTCAACGTTTTCCCAGGGGGAGTTTTAAGGTTCATGAAAGAAAAAGGATGTAACCATCTGTTAGTTATCATAGTTAAAGTTTATTTGAATGACATGTTACTTTACAGATTTTAGATGTTGAAGCTTAAGAAGGAGGGTGATTCGGGGATGCAAAATGAGTGTGTTGGCAAGGTGAGGTTATACAAACAAGGTTTTCAAATTAGTTTTTTTCCTTTTGAAAAAGCGATTGACACATTTGTTCCTTTGGCATATTGCTCGGTTTTTATCCGATTATATTTCTACATAATGGAAGCTTCTCTGCCCAGGCAGTCTTCGTAATTGGTTGAAAATATGTTTAAAACTAATTAAAAATAGCATATTCAAAAGTATTCGTAAACAATTTCAGCGTTGCAGAAAGGAACGACAAATGCTGAGTTCTTAAAGGACGAAACGGGAAAAATGAAATGGCGAAGAAGTTTTTCTTGCAGCAGAAATTCTGATATTTGCTATTCGCCTGAGTAAAACCGCGCTACATTTATCTCTCATTTTTAGGGACGTTTGTTCAACAAGGTAGACGCCTATTTCAGCTCCTTCCGACGTTGCAACTACCCGAGGGTGACAGCGGCCGGCGTCGTCGAAATTATACAGGAATGCGGTCGTTACTCAAGGTATGCTTAGTGAACATGGAAGTTCGTGATTTGGTTGTACGCGAATCCCGCACAGGAAGACTCTTCGTACTTTCAGATTTTGGGACATTCCGAGCCCCTGGTGGCAAGCTAGCACGGTCCTGGTGGGAGTCGCCAGCGCTCTCAGTCTCCTTGTGGGTGTCACCGCTGCTGCGGCCTGTTGCATTACTTATGTAGTTCATACCGGTACGGCCAGGGCCGCCGGCTATATACAACTGTGCGCCGGTAAGATTTCTTCTTAACCTCCTCGCGATATGTGTTCGAAATTATATCATAAACGGCAATTGTGTTTGTAAATTAATTTTTGTTGCATCACTTTCCAGCAGCATAAAAAGCATCGAGAAACGAGTCGCGAACTTTACGCAAGCTTTAGAAACTTCTCATCTCACTGTCTTCTTTACTAGCATGAAAGCACGGTTTTTGTCCGTATGATAATCAGATTTTCGAATGCTTTTCATGTAGTTACTTGAAAGACAGCACACGATGCTCTCCAGTTTTTCTGAATGTTACATCTAACGAAGCTAATTAAAGAGCAAATTCGCAGCAGTGAGCTCTCAAACAGAAAACCTTTTCGAATTATTAGCGTAATAAAAATTCGATTTTTACAAATCGCGTTGAAGCAGTTTTCGCGGGTCAATTTCCTAATTACACTTTCCGGTTTACAGAGTGCAGATATTCTCTGCAGGGAAAATCTCTCGAAAGAAAGGAAATTTTGTTTTAAGTTTTCAGATTAGTCAAAATCCGGGAAATTCAATTAAAATCGCTGGAGCTGAAATCCGATCCCAAGGGGGGGGGGGAAAGGGGCGAAGTTTCGCTGTACAATTGGAAAAGCTCCGAAAAAAACTGTTAATTTTCCTCGGAGGACTTCGCCCGTGATTCTGCAGCAGGCAGCGGAAAATAATTAACTTAAGAAATATCGATGTTCCGGACGAGATCGAAATTTCGACAAATCGACTAACAACTGACGAAGTTAATGAGAAGTCGGAGGATCGTGACTTATTCCCAAGTTGGAATTGTCGGAAGCGATCGGCGACGACAGCCAAAGCTCGGGGGTATCGAATTCAAAAAGCGAAGATGTGGCAAGTAAACCACTGTGCAGACTAAGAAGAGATAAAAGAGATCGCTGGTTCTTATCCGAATGGAAAGTTAGAATCTTGTATGAAAGATTTAGAAAGAAGAATTTCATTAAAAAAAAAAAAATGATTAGTAAGGTTATTAAGGTTAAGGAGCAGAAATGGCAAATGTGTTGCCTTATAAATAATGTTCCTCTCTTTTTCACCGGGATTCATAAAATAATTTTTGGGTTTGAAAGAACGGAAAAAGGTTGGTAGAACCGGAGAAAATGCCGGTCACGTAAACAGTGTGAGCGATGGTTTCTGCGATGAATCGCGTGATGGGCTCTAAACGGAGGAACCCTAATCTAACCGGGAGCCTATGATTTACGTGATGCAGGACTAATCGCAAAAAAGCAAGCGAAATAAATTATTTTCTGATTCAGACTTGCACTTGTACATGGGAGAAACGCTTTTCCCAACTGTGGAAAACGGACGTCAAAGGTTCCGGTTCACAAACTGATTCTAACTCAGCGAAAAAGATGCAGCACAATTCGAAATCTCTCAGTCATGAAATTAAACCCTGGAGAATGGACACCTCGAATCCGTTAAAACCAAACACTGTCGCAACCTCCCGAAGCATCGCGTCGAAAGGCGATCATCGAAGGAAAAGAGTTTTCCGATTTCTTTTTCCAGAAAAAGGCTCAAAAGCCTTTCCGCAAAGATGACCGAAGATATTACGTAGAGCTCAAAATTCCCTCAATTGCGCATTTCGCAGTCGCTAAAAGTATTTTTACTGGAAATATCTTAATGCGCCGCGTGAAGGAATGGAAGAGAGTTCCGCATCCGCAGCGCCGGATTTTCCGCAGCGACATGTTTTTATCGTGCTTTCAAATCAAAAAATTAAAAAGATGCGGCGATTACGTGATAAGATACCTGTTGGATTTGAGCCCGAGCCTATTTCCGCTTTAATATCCCCACAGGAAGCAGCAGCAGATCCTCAAAAAATCTATTTCATCAGTTACCGGGCTCGTGGGCATCTAGCACTGGAAACTCTCCAGCTCGGTGTATAATTCATTAGTTGAGAAGTGTATCTGATGTTGGACTGGACCACACTTTGCTCTGCTCGTCCTTCTGCAGCACTGCGTCTTCCTATAAAAACCATAAAATGTCCATTACGACTGATTAATAGCTGAGAGAGTTTCGAGAGCCAGAAGAAAATTTTCGAGCTAAACGTGTTTTATTTTCGTCCTTCCATCATTTATTTTCTTAATTATTATTTCTTCGGATCAGCTTGGGAACCAGAGTGGTGCCTCTTCTCGTGTAACTAGATAATGAAGATTAATTGTAGTATTTAAATTTAGGATTTCCCATTGCCTTTTCGGCTTTTCCGTAGTTTTGGCCCGTTGGGGCCGAAAACGCTGTGTTTCCGGAAGTTGCGACAATTCGACTTTACCGACAAAAAGTCAGTTGCCACACAGAGCACGGTTTAAAAGTTCTAAAATTCGAAATTCTTATTTTCGTAAATTTTTTTTTTCAGTGTTTTCCCTTTTTCCTTTTTATTTTACCTCTTGCTAAATCCTCTTTCGTTCGAAAAGGTTTGAAACTTCATCCACTTATTGCCTTTGTCCTTTTGGTTAACATCTTGTCTAATTTGAAATTCAAGGGGACACCTTCCACCCGAAAAAAGCTCTTTAAAGCTCCTTTTCCCTCTCTCCTGCCGCAGCAAGCTCCATTAAGGGCTCCAAAACAAATCTTTCAACGGTCCGCTTGATTGTTTCCAATAATCCGGGTAAAGACGAAACTGCTTTCCCAAACTGGTGGAATATCCAAATAAATACTTAACAAATACAAGGCAAACAGAAAAATTTTCGAGCTGAAATATTTCGACATCCCGGATAAGGCGAAGCTAAAGATGATGGGAATGTGGAAATGTCTTTAGGGAAATTTAATATGCAAATATTCAAAATCCAATCCCAGAAGGACCAGCGCATGTTTATAACATTCGAACCGGAAGAAAACAAATAAGGAAAGTTTGTATGTTCACCAGAGAAAAAAATAGTCGGATTATATCGGTTTTTGGAATTAAAATCCAAGATTTATATTCTTTTTTTAGTTACTACCATTGAGCGTTTGCATGCATCTCAAACAGATGACTAATAAAGCAAAAAATATTAACATGTTGATATGGTTTAAGGTTATCTCCAGAAAAAAAAAAGAACATGTGGACGCCTCCAGTCAAAATGAGCCCCGAAAATTGTCTATAAACGTGATTTAAATTTGTCTTCAGTCTTAATTAGGACAAACCACGTGTAAACCATACATTGGAAAACAAAAGGGAAAAGGGAAAAATGTTGCGATTGAATTTCCCCTGCGTTTCAACCGTTCGAAACGAAATTTTTCCAGTTTCAGCGAAAACTATTCCATTCTGAACAATTGAGGACATCACCTGAATAACGATAAAGTTTTGTGATCGCAAAATAGTTCCAAAAGGAATGTTCGAAACTATTTTGCACTCCAGAACTTCATCTAATCAGATCGACCTTAATTCGTCCTAAGATTGCTCTTTAAGAGTACCACAAACTGAATGCTCCCGGAAGATTAATTTAAAATGGTTTCAGTGCGAATCGAGGAGAAATAATGCGGAAGAAAAGGGAATCTGAACCTTGTTTCGTCAGTTTCAGGATCGTAAACCGTTCGAATTTAGCGAAAAATGTCTTACGACTTTTCCTCGGTCCCAAAGAAAAAATAATTTTGTAAGTGCAATGAATAATTCATCTTCATACCTGCATTATTTTCACATCTTTACCGCAAAACTAATGATTTGTGCAAAATACAGCAAAAGCGCACAGATTGAAAGACCGTCGCTGTTATTTATTCGTAAAAATTAATAATTACGCACAATCGGGGATGTGGCTCAGTTGAGTTGAGGTCTCGCCCAAAATGCTTGGACGCGAAACATTTTTAGTGGAGGAAAAATATTAAGCGAAGACCGTGAAACATGCTGCTGCTGCTGCTGCATGGTACAGGACGAATCATTTTACGTAAATAAATCCTTTCTTGGTTTCAAATGAGAGGGCAACGTATGAGCGCTAGGCAAGGAGCTTTCGATTTCTTCGCGATATTTTTCTTATACTTGTTAAGGAAGCAATTCCATAAAACGTTTACAATTTTCCCTTTTTGCTTTAGAAGGAGGAAAAAAAAAACTAAATAAGAAAGAAAATACCGAAAAATCCTTTTTCAAATATTTTTTTTCGCTTGTGAGATTATGTAGGGCAACGACCTGAGTTTACGGGGGCAGGGAAGCCTTTTCAGGAATAAGGGCGAAAGGAAAATAAATTTTTTCGAATGCCTTTTGGGAAAAGGTTTTCTCCGCCGATGCATCTTAGAAGCTGCATAGAGATGCAAGACCCAAAATAAGCCCTGTCCCAACCAATATCGTTAACACTAAATCGCCGAGAATAAAGTTGCTTTGATTTGTTTGCCCCGGGACTCATCCAAAACTCCTTGTTTTCGTGTTGCAGCATTAATTTATTCTTATAAAATTAATTACATGGCAAAACTGGAAGATTTGCAAATAGCTCGCATACCGTGAGTGGAAATTGACGTTTTCTCCCCATTCCTTTCAGCTTTGTTGATATCCAGCGGCGTAGCGCTCTATCCCGTGGGATGGGACAACGTCGAAATCAAGGAATCCTGCGGAGAGACCGCTCACGTATACAAGATTGGTAGGTGTAAATATTTTTACTTAGCTCTGCTTATAAATTTCCACAATATTAATTGTGTAGCAACCCCTGAACAATCGTGTCACACTACCCCTGAATTGTCGTCACAGGGTAACTGGATATAAATAACGGATAACAGGTTATAAAAATTCCTCACCAAGAACATTATGCATCGGTATCGGAGTTCGTTTTGCCATGCGAGCGTTAATGTTTCGTGAAAGGAACTATGGATCGGATTCGCATGCACTTCAATTTGAATGCGTTTTCGGGTATCCTTGAAATTTGTACATCGTGGAACCGTCGGAATCGGAAAACGTTTGACAAATTTGAGAAAATTATGTTGGAGGATAATCGACTTTGGATCTTAAAGATTTTACTCAAGAAGAAGCGGTTGCTTTGCCTGATGTGGAGAACTCTCAAAAGCAAGCTCTTTATATCTACTCTGTGCAGAGTCATTCAGTTAAAATTGCAGATTGTATGAAAAAAAAATAAGTAATGAAAATTACTTGGTATCTTCATTGATAACGAAATCTTGGCGATGTTTCTCCGAATGGAGAATATTTTGAAATGAACCTTTCTTACGAGTGGGATCTAATTCAAAAGGATCGGATTTTCGGTCTGATCAGTTAAGAACAAACGGCTGAGAGAATGACTTTACTTACTGTGACTTTAACAAATTCATATCAAGATTGCTTTGTAATATTCTTCAGCCCCGCAGCAATTCCCAGCAAGTGTATCACATGCACTTTTAATGGGGCGGAGATATATTAAAAAACTTTCGCTAAAGAGAATGATTTCAATTCCATCCGAATTGAAATTTGTTTGCTTTTATAAAATTGACGCCTTTCAAACATAATATTGCTAAATTTTAGTTATTTACTCATTAAATTTGATGTAACAGGAAAACTTTTTAATTCGCCCCGGATTGGTCCCAGGAAAAATTAATTAAAAATCCTAATAACAAAATCTAACTTCTCTCCATGCAAGGATGAATAATTTTCATAATTTCCGTTTCCTCCTGCGGGAACGGTCTCAAAAGACTTTCTCGGCAGTTAGACGGATGCAGTAAAATTCTGGAACCCCCCCGGAGCGCTGAAATAATTTGAGCATACGGCCCTGGAACCGGGCCTCGTTCTTTAGTTGCAAATCAAAAAGAAAATGGAAAGAAAAGAAATGGCGAAATATTATTCTGATGGAAGACAAATTGCAAAATTGTCCACGATTTATGTGACGATGTCCCACCTCGTTAGACCGGATTTCAGAAGTGAATTTATCGAAATCTCGACGGGCCGGATGCGTTGGACCGTAAATCACCCGGAAGATCCGGCGGAACCGGACGAAAGTGAAAAATGACTCGACGGACTTAACCGCCACCGTCTGTGGACCTTTGACGCTCCCGGAGCGCAAAAGGAACACTAGAAGGCTCCAATCCTCCGGGAATTGGTCGCCTTTTATTAGCTTAAGTTAATTTTTCGATTTCAGGCAACTGCAACGTCTCCCTGTCTGCGTATCTCCTGCTTGGTGCGGTCACTCTTCTCCTTTTCTGCTTTGCTCTCAGCTTCTGCGCATCCAGGATAAAACCCGGAGGATCCTTCCGCATCTGAGTGTACAGTGCAGGAATGTTGACCGACAGTGTGTGAACGCTAAAAATGCAAGTACTGCCTCAACTTTCCATTTGATCGGCGAAGGAGAACGAATACAAAGTGCTTAACTGCCGCCTTAAAGTAGCAGATGTACATAATTAGTGAATTCATTAAAGACAAATTATATTTGAATAAAGCAGTTTTTTTTCTAAAGGGCGCACTTAATGAAAATTAAACATTTTTACATAACCGATAGTGATCAACAACATGCAATCGACGGGCATTTATTTCTCATAGCTAATTTTAGTTTCCTATTCTGTAAGTTTTTGTGGTCCGGAAGAGGTGTTAAACGTTCCCCACATTTCGCCGACAGCACTGGATTATGCGAGAGGATCGAACTGGCGCCAGGACGCATTCAAAGGCGTTAATCCCGGAGAAGAGCTTTTATGGTGCGATACCAAAACTTGGGAAAGATTTCGTTATACGCCCTCGGAGTAAACGTAATAATCCGATCTAGACGGATAATTCACGCATAAATAATGCTTCAAGTTCAGAACGCAAAATTTACAAGTTTGGTAGATGGGTGTGATGCCGTGCACCCTTAATTCTGTTATCCTCTTAACCCGCGGACCTCATGCAAGCTAAAAAACCGATGGAATTCCAGGCTTAAAAGTGAAGCCTTAAATAATAAAACGGCAGCAGAAAATGTTGAGCCGCTCTGTGAAAATAACAAATAACAATGCGCATGTATCAGTTTTCAGCTTCCGATGCAGAATGTAAGTTTATTATTATTATTATATCAAAATGAAAAGTAATTTTAAAAAAAATTTTTTCTTGTTTGTTCCCAGTTATTTCTTATTGTGTAAAAATTTTCTCTCAAATTGTTTGTGATTAAATTTACCTCTTTCTACGCTTTTCTACTCGCTTCGCCTGTGAAGAATTTGGATGAATAAACCCACAGCGGCAGGCCTTGGAGTTACATACAAATGCGATTTGCCAGAAGCGTAAATGAAAAGCAGAGTGCTGTTGGCCAAAAAGCGGAAGAAGAAAAATACGCGGCAAGAATTTTTCGTGCAAAAAGTTTCATTTCATTCTGTCGGCCGATCCGCCGAGGATCTACCACAGTTTCTTTTCGCACTGGATGTTCTTGGAGAGCTTCCACAATATGAAGCTTCCGTCGGGTTCCCGTTCAGACAAGGCAGCGGTAACGGACATGGAGAGGTATCTTCGCTTGCACAGAAACGCCCTGGGATGGAACACAATGAAGGAACATGAAACTCAAGTATTTCCCGGTCGGATTTGTCGTCTCCGTCCCGGAAAGGATGAAGGGTTTAGCGCTTAATGGAATTTGAGTTCGAAAACAACAGACTGGGAGAGATGCAGCGGGACTCGAAAAAAAAATAAAAAAATTCGACGTGGAAGAAAATCTGAAACGCAGAAACTGATCCGAATAATTCTCGCTATGGAAAAAATTGAGAAAATTGCGTTAAGCGAGCATTTTTCAGAGTGTCAAAAATCTGATTACACCTCTTCTCCCAAAGGAAAAAATCTGATTTATGTGTTCTCTCTCAGTATATTGAAATACTATGGAATCCGGGGACTTTTCAAGAATTCGTCACTATCAAAGACGAAAATTGATGTCCGGAGAGCGTCGACTTAGACGAATATCTCACATTTGCTGTAGACATTTGTTACTTAATCATGTAAATTATCACATTACATTTTTCGAATTGTAACATTTAATTTAATTTCTATACATTAATACACTGTTTGGCGTATAAAAATATTTCGATTCACAAACTTGATTTTTTTTTTTCTACATTTACGCGGCTCGCTCCAATCGCGAGCGAACCTTTTCTATTTTTTTCGTTGAAAAAAAAAGGCAAAAATTTTACGTTACCGATAAAGTCAATGCCGGGATTATATTGGTCCTGATGTGGCAGAAAGCTTTTTCGGAAATTTTTAAATTTAAAGTATCGAAGCAAAAGAAGTTTTCCCGCGGAGGTCTCGACAAGGGAAACACATCAAAGACTCACTGAGAACTATTCATCATATGTAAATCTCAGACGGAAAGCAGAAGTTCAATCAGAAACTTTTTCCCTGTGAAACTTCCACTAATTTCGAAACTCAATTTCGGGGCGGGACCGTAAGGTTCGAGGAGCAAGAGTCGAAGGGTTTTTAACGGGAGAGTTTCCCCAAGTTGGAAATCGAAGAAAATTTTAGTGAAACGCTGAGCTTGTTATTTGCGCGGGAGAAGCCCGGGGGGGGGGGAGAGGGTAACGTTGCAGGGAAAACCGGGAGAAATCTAAATCTCGATTGACATTTCAGCAATGTCCAGATCATCCGTCCCTTAGCGTATGGGCAAGGAAAATCCTTAAGGGGACGATCCCCGTCCCGCGCCGCGATATTCGGGTGCCCCCACGACGCAGAAACTCCAAGTTGAGATGACTAAGCCCCGGTCGAAAAAGCCGCAATAACCGCCGGGACTTCTCCCGGATATCCTCCGCCGTGGAAAATTCGGGAAAATTCAAAATCCTTAACTTTCGGAAACTTCGGAATTTCACGGAGAAGCCTTTTGCCTTCCATTTCATTAGACGAGGAACCTGCTAAAGAGAATCACCTTCGGGCTGGCATGCTCTTTTCAATCGGAGGATGAAATTAGTTTCTTACCGAATTTTCCGGGTAAGTGAAAATTGAAGCCCAGACTCTAACCGAATGTTTCGAAATTGGAAAACATCTCCACCGTAACGTTATAATCTTTCCCGTTTTAAACATTTTTAATTTTCTCAGATTTTCTTTTACATCGAGCCTCAACCTGTTCTAACCTCTCATAAGGTTGAGGAAGAAATTGCACGGAAAATTCAAAGCAATTGATCTTTATATGTGACCACTGCCCTTGCTTTGAAGTCTTTCCGCACGTTACTCTGAGAGGATCTCTTGCCCAAAGGCTGTCTCGCAGTGCAGGACGGTGACTCGCCCTCGGCTATTCCCGTTCAATTTCCACAAAACGAGAAATCACCGCAGCATGATGGGATCGTTCGCAGTCTTCGCTATTCTTGATTTAAATTTCAAATTACAAAGCCAACAAACGGAGGAAATTGGGGGTTTAACAAAACATCGGAATAATGATCGAAATTTTTTCGGGGATCCACACCCCCGGGATTACCCTTAAAAATCGACGGTAAGAACATACCTTTTTGTCCCGTCCACCCCCTTTGAACATACCTTTTGGCCACCCCCGGTCACCAGGGGGGATGGCCATATATACAATGTTTGAAACCGGATTGAAACCTTAAACAAGTATAAAACCCATAAAATGATATCATTTTGCATTTCATTTCTGGAGGATAAGTTTTAATAAATTCATGCAGAAAATCGATATTAACGCAATAATCCCAAAATCAACGGCCTTTTTATATTATTTCTAAACCTTTAACGAAAATCAAAACACACAACTTAATTTTTCATACTAAAAACGCATTTCAATATACTTTTAAAGTATATGCGGATTATTCGTGTATAATTAAACAGTGTGAAATGGTCTACGTTACCGTCCAGAGTTTATATTTATCAAACCCTATTTCGTTATATTTTTTTTTAATAAGAAAGAGTGAATTGTCCCAAAAATTAGTACTTCCAGCTGGGATCAGAACGAAGACGTTTTTCCAAAGGCGGCAAAAGCAAGTGGTAACTGACATTGCTG
The DNA here is from genome assembly GCA_028565995.1 of Ricinus marginatus. NCBI lineage: Eukaryota > Metazoa > Arthropoda > Insecta > Psocodea > Ricinidae > Ricinus > Ricinus marginatus. The sequence goes on from JAOWBB010013684.1 coordinate 165,365, forward strand.
AGCATTTGAAAATCCGTTTTCCCGAGCAACAAAGCTCACTTAAACTTCACACCGGGCACGTTTCTCGAAGCCATTAAGCCAAAAGCAGCATTCCGATCACAAATCTGTTTTTAACAGAATCTTGACCTCGCAGGCGGCTGCGGCGCATGCCCGGGCCGGGCGAACGGCATTGTGGAGGGGGCAGTGCCCGCGGCCCGGGCTGCCCTCAGGGCGGGCGCCGTGTCTGGTGTTTGGTGCTGACGCTCCACCCCGGCCTGCCCGGGGGTGTTCGGTTCACACCCTCCACCCGGTCCCAGCCGCCCCCGCTCTCACTGCAGTCCGGCTTTGTCCCCAGTTTCCTGGAGCTTTCTGCTTCTCATTGCCCACCCGCAGCTCCTCATCTTTCCCCCAGATCTCCTCCAGCCTCCACGTCATAGAATCACGGAATCATCAGAGTCTGAAGAGACCCTCAGGATCATCCAGTCCAACCACCAGCCCACTGCTACCGCTCTAACCCCATAACCACTAAACCATATCACCCAGTGCCAGAATCAGGCACCTTTTGAGCACCTCCAGGGATGGTGATTCCGCCATCTCCATGGGCCACCTATTCCAATGCCTGACTACCCTAACTGTGTTTTTTTTTTATTTTTTCTTTTTATTTTTTCATACTGTCTCTCGCAGTATCCTTCTGGACAAAATGCCCAGTACACAGCTGAAGAACCATGTTAAGTGATGGGTGAGCAATCGGCTCATAGCTTGGGTGCAAAGAGTTATAGTGAATGGGGCTGGCGTGCAGTAACTAATGGGGTTCCACAGGGCTCCATTTCTCTTCAGCATCTTCATTAATGACTTGGATGCGGCACTCGAAGGAATACTAAGTTTGCTGATGACACTAAATTGGGAGGAGGTGTTGACTCCTTCGAGGGCAGAGAGGCTCTGCAGAGAGACATAAACAAATTAGGGAGATGGATCTCTCTC